>JBCEWC010005535.1:0-24773 GCA_038996855.1 Solanum aculeatissimum
ATCTTAGAATCACAGAGAACAATCAAAACTAGAATCACATGCATATCTGAAATTGCAACTTTAAACCCTAACTATGAGAGTTGTTAGAGTCATAATTTCTTTACAACCTCAAAACCCTAACTATGAAAGAAAAGAAAAAATGATACATTTAAAACTCAAATTGAATTTCACGAAGGAGATGATGAAGATGTCGTTGCTGCTGCTGACGCCGACACTGTTGTTGCTGACGATGACGTTGCTGACGATGGAGACCGCAACAATGACCTGTTGCTGACGACGATGATGACGATGGCGTTGCTAACGATGGAGACTGCAACACTGATGTTGATGATGAAATTTGGGAGAGTTGAAACAAAAGAAAAGAGATGGATCGACTAGGGATAGATAAGAGGAAAGAGAAGAGAAGAAGAGAGAAGAAGAGTCTATCAGTGAGGAAAATAAAATTTTGATTTATTTAGATATTTAGTTGAAGGTTAAAAGTTTTAAAAATTATATTTTACACCCCAATTAACTTAATTACTAATTAAAAAAAAATTGACTTTAAATGGTCAAACTTGTCACCAATTTTAATTTCTAAACTTATTTGTCACCCACCACTCAATTCTCTCATGTTTCTACTTGATGGAAGAAGAAAAAACTAATACTCAAATAATTCATTAGAATCTCGATCAATAATATTAATTTTAATCTTGAGAGAGAAGATAAAATTAGGACACCCAACTACTCATCTTTTCACACAATAAAAAAATCATTAACAAAATTCAATAAGAAACAACCAACATACAAACATGATAGAATTTAACAGATTAAATCTACATAAATACAATAAAATAAAAAAAATTCACCAATATTTGATTGTATTCAATAAAGAAATAATAAAAAGAGGAATAAAAGGGATAAAATTTGTATCTTAATTTTTTTTCATGATACACATAAATCACCGTTTGGGTAAAATTTTGTTTATAAAAAAAGAAAAATTGACTATACGCAAACCTTAGTTTATCTCAAATTATTTTTGTTAGACCTTCGATTTATGCAAATACAGTCCAAAGCCATTCAAAGAAAAAATAATTGCAAGTGCAAGAAATAATGACTACTAACAAAAATATTAAATGGAAGCAAAATAGAAACTATAATAAAATAATAAAATAATTGAAATATCCAAACAATGTGATCAAATCTAACCTTATGTTCCTCTCAAAACCCGACTAAACATTCATCTACCACCTGTATTAAGCAAAATTATCAAAGTTCTAGGTTCACCGGTTTCACAAGGCAAAGAGCTCCGTGTCTAGTAAAGTTTTGCAGATCGATACGTAGTCTATCTTCAGGAGACTATAAAATGCTTTTAGGACAAACTTCTTTGTTGGTTCCTCTTCGTGCATTCCTTTGTATCAAAGTATTTGGATATCTCTAATTCACTCTTTCTGTGCAGATGCTTAGGGGTAAAGCTGGAGATGTGGATGGTGAGCCCTTACTTGTTGTTAGAGGCCCCCTCCCTCCCCCTCCCTCCCCCTCCCCCCCGTCGAGGTAGGGGTCGTGGGAGGCCTAAAGGCTGAGGTCGAGCCAGAGAGGCAGCACCGTCCCAAGGACAAACTAGAGGGACATCTCCTAAGCCTATTGTTGAGCCCATGTTTGATCCTGAAGGGCAGCCCGAGGATTTAGTTCCCCCCTCCCCCTACAGTTCTAGATACTATCCCGGCACTTTAGGAGCTACTAACTTGACTGTTAACGAGGTTGGAGGATACCCCTACCACTGGTTATCCTCTAAGTACCTCAGTTTCTCCCCTGCCCCTTGGTCTCTCTCAACCTCTTCAGGGACCTAGTATTGGATATCAGGCTACAAGATCATTTTCAGTACCCTCTATTGCACCACCGAGATTCTCAGCCCCACCAGTTTTTGCTAATGCTTCTATATCACTGTCTGAGCAGAAGAACTTTGAGAGGTCTATGAGATTAGGCCCCACATGGGTTTAATAGTACATCAAAGACGAGGCTTATGACTTCTTGATAAATTGCCAGGCTCGGTTGTACAATTTGGGCGTCCTTGAGGTTCATGAGGTAACATACATTTCTTACCAGTTCACAGGTATGACTTGGGAGTGGTGGAGGTCAGTCCTTCCCTGCAGGTCAATTGATACTACTATGATAAGTTAAGAGCAGTTCACAGAGTTATTCCTTGAGAGATTCGTACCTTACAACCTTTGTGACCAATGTTGAGATGAGTTTAACAGGCTAGAGTAAGGTTTTACTACCGTGTTTGAGTATGAGGCCCGCTTTCATAAGTTGTCTAGGTATGTTATGTCCAATATTCTTACCAAGTTTGAGCGGATTCATAGATTTTTGAAGGGGTTTATCAGTTATCTTCAAGAGGCTACAACTTCTCTTGTGCTATCTGTGGTTCCTTCCAGAGCATTATGGACCACACCAGGATGATTGAGAGCATTAGATAGGCCTGGTAGAGTAGTGGTAGGAGGCCCTGCTATCAAGGTCAATTTGGCGATCATGTACCCAGGGGTAGAAATCGTCAAAAGCAAAGCACTTATCAGGATTGATCGATTCATGCAACCATTTAGGGCACTGAGGGTGCAAGTAGCCCCAGATCTGATCATGTTACCATGGTAGTTCTTCGGGTTCAGAAAGGTGTACATGTCTTTCAGGTTATTCCTCCTAGGGTTTAAGTCTTTGTGGTTGCTATGTGTGTGATGAGTTTGGCCATATTTCCAAGGATTGCCCTAGGCATGCTCCAGTTTCTCTTTCGTTAGGTGTACAAAATACTTGATTTACACTAGCTCCTATCTCTAGAGGTGTTTCACAGAGTGCAAAGGGTGGTACTAAGGATGCTAGGGAGGTGTATATGGTGGAGCTCATAGTGGGTCCTAGGCCAGTGTTGAGCACAAAATATGTTATGCTATCCCAAGCAGGGCTGAGATAGAGACCTTTGATACAATGATACAGGTATTGTTCTGATTTGCCACAGTTCAGCTTTAGTATTATTTGATCCAGGATCCACTTATTCACATGTGTTGACCTATTTTGATTTAAATATAGATGGTATGTATGAGCCTCTTGATGTGCCTATTTCTGTTTCCACCTTGGTGGATGAGTTCTTAGTGGTGGATCGCATATATCAGGGATATATAGTGATATTTTTAGGTAGAGAGACCCAGGATGATCTGATCTTCTTAGACATGGTTGATTTCGATGTTATATTGGGCATAAATTGGTTATCACCTCATCATGTGGTCCTTGATTGTTATGCCAAGACTACGACTTTAGCATTTCTGGGCTTACCTCTCTTAGTATGGACATGTGATCCTAGCCTATACCCTAAAGGGGTGATTTCTTATGTTCACGCTCGACATTTGATGAATAGGGGTTTCTTATCATACTTAGCTCATATGTGGGACTATTCCTAGGAGTTACGTTCTTTGGAGGCCATGAGAGTGGTGAGAGAATTCATGGATGTGTTTTTGATAGATTTGCCTAGTGTTCCTCTAGACCATGACATCAATTTTACTATAGCCTTAGAGTCGGGCACTAAGCCTATCTCTATATCCCCTTATCGGATGGCTCTGGCCGAATTGAATGAGCTTAAGGAATAGTTATAGGATTTAATGAAAAAGGGTTTTATTAGACTCAATGTTTCAACTTGGGCCCCCCAATGCTATACGTGATGAAGAAAGATGGTTCTATGTGGATGTGTATTGATCATCGCTAATTGAACAAAGTCACCATCAAGAACAAATATCCCCTCTCTCGGGTAGATGATTTATTTGATCAGTTACAGGGTACATAAGTGCTCACCAAGATTCATTTACGATCGGGATATCACCAATTGAGAGTTTGAAAGTCCGACATCTCGAAGACCGCTTTTAGGACTCGTTTTGAACTCTACGAGTTCGTGGTTATGTTATTTGGGTTGACTAATTCTCCAGCTACTTTTATGGAGTTGATGAATCGAGTATTCAGGACTTATTTGAGTTCCTTTGTCATAGTGTTTATTGATGACATCCCAATTTATTCCAGGAATAAGGTGGATCATGTTCAGCACTTGAGGACTATACTCCAAAAATTGAGAGAAGAGAAATTATATGCTAAACTTTCCAAGTGTGAATTCTGGATCGACTTTGTATCTTTCTTGGGACATGTGGTTACAAAAGATGACATTATGGTTGATTCAGTAAAGGTGACGACTATTCGAGATTGGCTGAGACCTACCTCAGTTATCGAAATCTGATGTTTTATTGGTTTGGCAGGATATTATCGATAATTTTTTTTAGGAATTCTCCATTATTGCAGCTCCATTGACCCGATTCACCTAGAAGGAAGCACCCTTTCAGTGGACCGAGGAGTGTGTGGCGAACTTCTAAAAGCTCAAAGAGTTATTGACTTCGACACCCATTCTGGCATTGCTTGAGGAGGGGGTTCCCTTTGTAGTCTATTATGATGCTTCTAGTATGGGTTTGGGTGGTATATTAGAACATAGAGGGAGAGTTATAACTTATATCTGACAATTTTCACATGACACATCAATGGATAGTAAGAAAATATTTTAATATTCTTAAAGTTAATCCAACTTGAAATGTTAATGGGATAATTGCACTAGTAAAGAATGACATTATCTACACAATAGAATATATGAAGGCGTGAAGGGCCAGACGACAAGCTTTGAAATGGGTTTATGGAGATGAGGGTGTGTACAATATGAAAAATTGTTAAGGTATGGGCTGATTTGTTGAATGCAAATCCAAGTTCACGTAGTAGGGAAGAAAGATTGGAGAAGAAAGAGAAAGAAAACACAGAAGACAAAAAGATATAAGAAGAAAAAACATAAAAGAGGAGAAAGATCACAAAATAAAGAGTAATTTAAGGAAATAACTAATAAGGATATAATTTGGTCCATGTTATATTTTTAGCGGGGCAAGTATTATATGGTTTAAATGAATATATTTTTTATTTTTAAAATATTAATTAAAAATAAAAATTAATTAAGTAGGTTAAGTAACTTTGTGAGTAAAACATTGATAGTTGAATGACTCTTGAGTTAGAAATCAAAGATGAGCGACTTTTTGAGAAAAAAAATCATAGTTGAGTGACTTTTGAGTTAAAAATAAAAATTGAGTGACTTTTTATGAAAATAGTCGATAGTTGAGTGACAATATGTGATGTTAACTCTTTTTTAAAGATAGAAGAACAAATATGATCCTTTGAAACAAAAGGAGCTAAGTTTAAAAAACAAACTTAAACTATACCCCCCTTTTTTTTTTTAATTTCATACATAAATTATTGGAAGTGTGAGTTTCATACTCAAACTATCACTTATTAGTTTGAGAAATAAACTCCAGTGGTGTGTGTAATACACTCTTTCTTTTATTGAAAAAAACCTTGTCACATGAATAAAATATTTCACCTTGACAAAAATTAAATAAACTAGTATTAATATTCTCCCAAAAAATATTATTTTTAAAAAAATAAAGTTTAAAAATATTATTAGTTATTTATTTTTTATCAAAGTGAAATATTTTGTCCATGAGAATGAAATAAAGAAGAGAAGTGTGTTTCTTAAATTAATAAATTATAATTTAAATGTAAAAATTACACTCATAATAATTTAAATATGAAACTAGAAAAAGAAAATAGTTAAAGGTTTGTTTTTGACACATTAAAAAAAATGGTTTTTATGAAATGAGAGATTCCATTTCATCATCACCAGCTCAACAAACTACTTTAGCTATAATCTCTTCTCAAAACTCAACGCCCCCACCCATCCCACTGCGAAGTGCGAATTCTACACCCAATTTGGAGTCCTCAAATAGTGCTCTTTGGCGCCAAGTAATCTGAAAAATGGGATCAGTGTTTGATGAAAAAGATTTCTTGGCATGCTGTGGGAGCAACAAATTCGCTAAACAGATGGTAGCAGCTGGCCCCTTCTCTACCCACCAAGATGCCATCCATGCTGCCAGAGATATCTGGTTCAACAAGGTTATGTATATACCCATTTCATTTCTTTGTTTTTTCCCCTTCATTTTACAGATGTTGGTTAATTGATTTATTAATTTGAACTTGGTCAGGTTGATGTAAATGGGTGGCTTGAAGCTTTTGCTGCTCATCCACAAATTGGTCAAACCCCTTCTCCGGATCACAAAAGCCCCACTTTTGCCCAGTACAATTTATTCTTTCTCTACCTAAAAGTTGTCACTTCTTTTGTGTTTTTTCCTGAATATTATGTGGATCTGCTAGTCGATTTTGGACAATGAATTGCTTATGCCCCGTATTTTTTTTCTTTTAACAGTTTAATTAAATCTTGCTACTTGCTCCGCAAGAAGGTAAATTGTAGTCATGATCCCTGCTAAAGTTTTTTTTTCTTTTTGAGTAAAACTATTGGCGTGTTTAGTATTTAAAAGACGAATCTCAAAGTTATCAATACATAACATTGTAGCGTAGAGACATTCAAAGTAGGTAAGTTATAGGTAAGAAATTCAAAAAATTCTGAAAACGGAATTTAGTATTTTTACTGTTGTGTTTGAAGCTATGTACAACTAGAATTTGAAATCTTAAAATTGCATGGATTATCACAAAGAATTTGAATAAATAATGCTAATTATGAGCTTGTTTTGGGCAAATCTTCATGTATAAATAATGCTAATTATGAGCTTGTTTTGGGCAAATCTTCATGTTCTCTTAATGTGTACTATTTGAATTTTCTGTTAGATCTGATCGTCTTTTATCCTGTCTAATCTTGTATGGACACACATCTTCCATTTTAACATTTGTATCTCTGCGACACTGCGATGTATGTTTGCCTTAGAGGCAACCAGAAAGATTGCTAGATTTATGTGCTTTGAGAGAACTTTTTAATGCTGTTGTTCTATCCTGTGGCTTCCCCATATCCACCCTCCTATCCACAGATCTACAATGTTTAGGATATCTTCTTTAAGCTATATGATAATATTTTGTCAGACCAGAAGGTAAAACTTTAATGTTTCCTCTTGCAGGTGGAGCAAGGGAGAGCAGTCAACAGCACTGTCCACTGCTACTGAGTTGACATTGCAGGTATTTTGATCTAAAGATATATGCATTCAAGAAATCTATGAATCAAATGCAAAATAGTATTTCGACCCTTTTTGTTTGTTGATTGGGCCAATAGATTAAATTCCATGTACAACTAGGTCAACTTCTTGCTTTGTGCATTCAATGTTGAGAGTTTGCTTACTAATTTATCTTGCAGGAACTATTTGAGTGGAATGCTCGCTATAGGGAGAAGTTTGGATTCGTCTTCTTGATATGTGCTTCAGGGAGAAGTACCCCTGAGATACTTGCAGAGTTGAAGGTAAGGTCTTTCTATTTGAAGGTAGCATGATCGTATACTTTTTAAGTAACCTTAGTTATAATCGAACGTGTTATAATCTTATATTTTGAGAGCAAATGCTTTTAACTTTAGGGCAAAAATAATTTGAGTTCCAAAAATTCCGACGGAGTATTTAGAGCAATCCTTCACTGCTAAAGAGGTAGAATTTCTATTCCAGTCCCCCTGATGTCAAGAGTCAAGACAGACTTTCATTTTGAACTGTATCTTGTGAACCTACTCTTCAAAGTCTGACATCTTGCGTCCTTACAACAATTTATGGAAACCATCAAATTTGATCTATTGTTGGTCCACAGTGCATTAAGATATAGAAAATGACTGCAATCGTTTTGAGAATGCCAAATCTGGACTCTGGCCTCTTGCATCATAAAGGGGTGATATTTGGAGGTCAGTCGTGAGCGTAGGAAAAGATGTTAGCAAATCCGCAGAAATTTCCATGTCTAATTCAAATAGGCCAAACTTATAAAGGTTATGCATGTCAATGTGCACCGATACTTTAGCATTTCACCTGATCAATGAATGTGCAATGATACTTTAGCATTTCCTCAAACCCGTTTTCTGCTGCTCTCTTGGTCTCAGATAACTTTTACCATGTGATAAAACATGCCCCGTGTAAAGATCCACCTAGCCTGTACATTGAAATGGAAATTGTTCCTCAGTCTTTGTTTGTTAGGTTACTCTGACTGGAATCTTATGGCAGTTCAGTTTTTGAGCAGACTATGCGTTCATTTGGCAATCTTTTTCATAATTCGTGAACAAATAATAACTATAGTCCAACCATTTCTTGAATTTCATCGAAGGATTTGTATTTATTGGAAGAAGCTATTACATTTTCCGGTTTCCCCCTACTGAATGAGTGATATTTTTTTTCATAAGGACATCTTTTGCCCGTCACTCTTCCTACCGGATAAGAGCAATATTCTTTGATGGCCTTCAATCACTGTTCTTCACAATTTTAGAGATCGGGAAGTAGTGCACATAGCCTTCTTTCCAAACAACAGACTATTTGTATTACTTTATCCATCGGGACGGTGGTGAAATAAACTTGTTTTCTGTTTTGTCGCTTAAAGATTGACCCATGTGCCGTTTCAACTTCTTGTAGATACGGTACCAGAACAGACCAATAATTGAGTTTGAGATTGCAGCCCAGGAGCAAATGAAAATAACTGAATTACGCCTTTCCAAGCTCTTCTCAGACAAAGCTGATGCTGCTCCTGCAATTAAACCCTTCTCTACACCTAAAATTGCGACAAAAGCAGAAGGTGATTCCATTTTTTTATTTATCTTGAACATTTATCAGCTTTAATTGATTTTCTGTATTTACGCATTCATTATCTTCTTGTGGGATTTCATTGGGTTTGTTGTTGTTATGCAATTCATTATCTTAATCTTAAAATTTGAGAAGTTGCTCCTTATTCTCCACTCTACTGATTTTGCTCTACAGTAGTTGTGTAAAAGTCCTTCCAATGTTTTCTAAATGAAGTGAGCACAATTTCTTTCAGATCTTCTCTTCATAAGCTTTACTGTTGAAGGACTTCAAATCTCCTCTGTTTTCTGGCATAGGAGATGTTAGCAATTAGTTATGCCCTTGTTCCCTGGAGCTCGGAGACATGCCATGTACACAACATAGGCCTGATCTTCTCAGTTATTCAATTTTCTGATGCATCTTCTAGACAAACTCTATTTCAAGTGCATGGAGATGTTAATTATTTAAAAAATTCAACGAATATTTAATATATCTGAAATTATAATCTCTATCTGCAATCTGATACCTTATCTTATATTTTCCATTGAACCTTAAATTGTAGAAGATCGTGTGAACATTATTGGAGCACATTTGACTGCCGCTACTACATCTGCTGGGGCAAACCCAGCTCATATTCCAATTAGAACTCGCCCGCCCATCACAACCCATGTTCTGGATACTAGCCGTGGATGTCCAGCAAATGGCATTGAAGTACGACTGGAGATATGGAAAGACAACCAAACAAGACCACAATTTGGCGAAACTTATATTGATGGCTGGTTATTACTAGGGTCTTCAGCTACAGACAAAGATGGCCGAAGTGGTCAGTTGATGAATATGGTTGAAGCTTTGGTCCCTGGTGTATACCGTATAAGTTTCAACACCGGTAAGTATAATCCTGACGGATTCTTTCCCTATGTCTCTATTGTGTTCGAGATCAGAGAATCTCAGAAATGGGATCACTTTCATGTTCCTCTGCTGCTTTCGCCATTCTCACTCTCTACCTACCGAGGTAGCTAGTTTGACAATGTGCTTGGCAAGAGTTGAATGTTTCACGAAGAATAATACTGTACTATATTTGGAGAAATTGTATTTCTTCCATCAGTTTGTTTTTCAAGATTAAGCTATAACATAGTTATTGTAAATACTTTCAAAAAGCTGAATCCACCATGTCATTGTTGTTTAGACCATTCCAATAAAATTATAATTATTTTTTCCCACTCTATTTATGGTTCCTTTCTTATTCTTTTCCATGTTTACGGGATTTTAAAGACACTTTGCACCTAATTTTTTTCCATGTATAGACCTCAAGCCAAGCATATGAATCAGGAAAGGAAAGTTACTCTATTTTTTTCCTCGAATCACAATTACATGGAAATATGTTTGTTTTTTTAAGGAAAGTTAGTTCTTACCACTTCCTCTTTTGTTTATTTCCAAGAATTTTGTACATGCATGATGATACCTGTAAACTATAAATAGACCCCTCCTGTATGTACAATATGCTCACACAAAATAAATTTTGTCGTTGAATTTGAAATATGTCTCTAGAAAGAAATGGTTTGGTGAATATTAGTTCTCCAGCAAAATTGAACGATGATGATGGTTGGAAAATCCCAAAGATATACCTTTGGGTTGTTATAGGCGTCATAGTTGTGCTAGGCCTGCTCTTTTGTATCATCGTCAGACTCAGAAGAAGAAATTCATCCATAAGTAATCGTGATGATGAATCAAGCTAAGATAGTGATGTTAGAGGGGGAAGAAAAAAACAAGATATAGTTTCATTATCTTTTTAATTTTTATGTTTATGTTTTTGTTTTACTGATAATTTAAGTTTAATGAAGTTATGATTTTTACAACTTGTGTAGTACTCCTATAATCTTTCTTCTGTTTTAATTTCATATCCAACGTATGTGAATTGTGCTATAGGATTTTTAAAAAAAAATTAACATACATCATGCTCAACTAATACTTTACATACGGTTAATTAACACAAAATTTTGATCATAATTGATTAATTTTTCACCCTTCATTAAAAAATTATACAATAAGTAAAATTGTCATTTAATTATTATTCTAATATTTAGGACTTTACTATTGATTAAGTTATAACTATTAAATTTTTAGTTATTTGTAATAGCTTTGAAATCTCACAAATTCAATGCTAAGTTTGAATGTTCAAACATCATAATCGCATTTTCAAATACAAATCCTATAAGCATTTTGAACTTCAATGGAACCTCGATTTTCTTTTTGTCACAAAGATATATATAATGATACCTAATGAATAGGCCAAGCACATACATAATCTTTTTAACTTGTCCTTATTTTTTATTTTCGTATTCTATATTAACATTGTTCCGTTTTAGCCGTTCAATTCTATTTTATATATATTATTTAAATATAAAATACTAACTTTATGGTTTTTTTTTAAAAATAATTATATATGTTCTTCAATTGTAATTTTACGTTTTAGATATTGATGTTCATCCGTTAGTTTTTATTTTAAAAAAATTAAAAATTGACGGTCAAAGATGAATTTTTACGAAAATCCTAACAATAATAATACTTAAAAAAAAATATTTTTTTAGAGTTTTACTATATTTTGCATGAAAAATAACCTTTGAAGGTGTCAGTTTTCTTTCTTGAAAAATCAATGACAATTAGGGGTGGACGTTTGTTCGGTTATAGTAAATTTCAGTTTGATTCTTTGGTTTTCGATTTTGAAAAAGTGTGCACCATATATCGAACCAAAATATTTTGGTTCGGTTTGATTTTTTCAAGTTCGGTTCAGTTTTATTCGGTGTTTTTAAAATGATTTTTCGGTGCACACTAATGAAAAATAAAATGAGGACAAAATCAAAGTATAAGACACTTAAAAATTTAAAATCATGTTAAATGATGATATGCTTCCATGGAACACTAATTGTGCTTAAAAACTATATTTATCTTTGTCAAGAACTTGTGCCTCCAACAATTGTTCGAGGAAAACAAGCACGAAAATATCCATTACATGACATAAATTGCAAAAATATGGTTGAATTTCTCTTGGAAAATAATATTTCAAGGTAACTATATAAATTATAAATTTGTTACTACTTTGACTTGTTTCATGAATGATTTAATTGCTAATTGATTTATATATATATAATTTTATTTTTTTGGTCTAATATATATATAATTTATTTTTTTTTTAAAAAAAGTTCGGTTCTTCGGTGCACCGAAGTTTTGCTACCCCTACACTGAACACCAAATAGAAGAACCGAACTTTTGAAAAAATAACACCGACATCGAACCAAAAAACCAAAGAATCGAATTAGTTTGGTTCGGTTCGATTTTTCAATTTTCCGGTATTTATGTCCACCCCTAATGACAATCCAATTAAGTCTGTCGAGTTTAGTCAATTTTTTAGTAGTGTTATTAGCATGAACAAGAGTCCTTTTTTACTCGTGAAGATGAGTTTTTTTTTTTAAGCCATATTGAGTTGAATTAAAAATTAGAAAGTTAATTTTTGTGATAAATTCATATAGGCTGGATACGAAAAAATAAAATATATGAGGCTATTTAATTTAATTGATTGTTTATTAAAAAAGAGCACACTTTCTTTAAAAATATAGAGAAACTCAAAAAAATAAAAAAATTAAGAGAGATAACTTACAAATACAATTGATTTCTCCAAAAATATATCTAGAGATAGACTAGTGGTCTATGTTGTAGTTGAAAAATAGTTACCTATATCTATATCTATACTATACTATATTAAAAAGCGTGAGACTCTTAAAAATATTGATTGAACTTTTTTCTCTTCATTAAAAGATTTTTCTTTAGACAAAATCATCTTTTTACTATTTTTCTTGATTTATTATTTAATCTTTTATTTATTTAATTTTCAAGATTCACTTTTGGATTAGAATTTCTTTATTTTTAGAATTCACTTTTGATTTAAGACTATGCTACTTAAATAATTAACGAAAAATTTGATTATCAAATATTCAGTTAATAAAATATTTTCTTTTATATTCCTGAATCTTTTGTTACATAAAATTTTAGTCAATTAATTATTTAACTTCTAATTATTCAACTCTAAATTATTACTTTGTGTATTCAAAAACTATTAACATATCTATATTATAAGCAATTGAATTGATTTTCTCATCTTTTCTATATCACGATAGATTAAATTATTGCATTAAACTAATAATATTTATTTAATTTTATTTACATAAATATAGTTTATATTAATGACAACTGCCACGTACTAATGTTTAAATTAGTGTGGCTCACACGTGCAAACACTAAACTGGTTAAATAAATAGTATAAGCTCCAAATAGTAAATATTTTTTAACTATAACATGTTACCCCAAGAATCTAGTACCCTAATGTTTAACCTTACACAAAAAATTACTATGACGTACTATTTACAAATTAGTAGCACTATTCTTTTTTTTCTTTCTACTTTATTATATATGGTTACTTTTTTTTTCCCCTCCCCCTTAAAATTTCCATAAATCTTAAACCAAACATAAGAATAAGGAAAATTACGTTTTTCTTAATAACCAAAGAGAGGAAATTAGTACATAATAAGTAAATTTACTTAATAAATCTTCCCAATTAAAAAAAAAAAAACTCTTTCCTAGAATAAAAGACACATGACACCTATAAATAAAGGTCTACCTTAGACCCTCTCATATGTAGCATCTTTACAACAAAAATTTTCTCTTCTTACACTATTGTTCTTCTTAGTACAAATTCAATATGTGGAATCCTAATAATAGTACTAATATTACTGACAAAGGTGAAAATCAGAAAGATTGGGGTGCTAATAGTTGGCATGGTCTCCTCATTCCATTCCTTAAAGGTCTCAGTGCTGTTTTTGTGTTATTTTTTGTGATTTTTTTTCTTGTTGGTTGTATCATCAAGAAACGCAAAAATAAAATTTTTGAAGAAGATGATAGTAAAAATGACTCGCAAGCCTAATAAAGGAAGAAGATGCATGCAAAATTCGACAACAACAATTGCTACTCAGTTTCAAATAAGTTGGAGTTTGTCAAAAAAAAAAAAATTCAACAATCTTTTATTTTTTGATATTGTTTCTTATATTACATATTGTTTTGGGAGAGTTGTGGAAATTACTTTTAGCTAGAGGTTGTTTTACTATATATTCTTCAAGTTTGTCTTTTGGTTTTAATTTAATGAATTTATGATTTATTACCCTTGGCCGCCTTGTGTGGTACCCGTCTCAATTTATTTGTCATATTAAGGTTTGACACAATTCTTAAGAAAACATTAATTAGGAGTGTTGTTTGACTAATATACTCCTTATAAATAATTAAATTTTTATCTATATATATATGTCTCTTAATTCTAGAGTAATTAATGCTAAGGACAAAATTAAAAAAAGAATAATTAATTCTCTCTTGATTATCTAAATTAACAATTATTTTGGGACAACTGTTTTTAGTATATATGACAAAATAAATTGAGACGGGAGTATAATTTAATAACGATGGTTCTGTTTTTGATAAGGGTTGGAGAGTGGCTATTAACCAAATTATTACGTATAAATTAGGAGTTATTTCTCATGTGTAAATTTGCTTCTTTTTCTTACAAGAAAATTAATATTCCACAAATATGAACCAATTTGAGTGAATTATGTATCAAAAAATTCAAAATATCGAGATAATAATTTTATATCTAAAATTTGGGACTATTAATTAGAGGAGATTTTGAGTTGATTGGAATTGAATAGTCAATTTTATGCTTTATATATCGTTAAACTATATTTTTTATAAGACTTTTCTATATCTATTAATTAATAATTATTACTTTATCGTATATATTTAAAATTATTGAGCGAAACCAAAAGGTGCACTACCATTGGTTTAAGACAAAGACCCGTTCAAAGTAAAGTAAAAAAACTACCATAAAGAGTCTTGGTGATTGACACTTGTTGTGCTTTGTCACCTTTTGTATTCATAAAAACAAGGTCTCTTTGACTAATTATAGCTACAAACAAACTTATAAATAGTGAAATCTCATGGATAAATGTTTTTAGTACAAAACTAAATCAAACTGCAAATTTCTTCAAACTTTAAAGTGTATATATATTCTAATTAGTAAGTATTTTGGAAGACAAAAATGCAGGCTATCAAGGATAAGTTTAACGATATGAGCGCCATGCGCAAGGCCAAAGCTGAAGCTAAGGAGGAGGAAAAAGTAAGAATTATACATTCAACTAGACCTATTATAATAAGTTAAATTATACTGATAAATTAACACATTTTTCTATATAGTTATATGAAAAGGAAAACTAAAGTTATGTCCATTTGAAGCAAACTATTTACGTCAATATATCCCTTTACATTTATGTCCCTTTACTATTAAAATTCGTGCGTCATGCTACTGTCAACACCCATCTTATATGATATACCAATAGGGTATACATATACCGATAGGATATCACAGAGGATTAAATTTAGTCCTATATGATAAGGATATGGTATCAATATACTGACAGAGGATCACAAAAAATATATTTTCTACTAATGTAAATTTTAATAAATACGTTTGTCACTTTAATAATTTTCTCTTAATTATTTTATTTATTAAAAAAAGAGCTCAAAATTATATAATATTCATAGGGTATCAATATATCGACGAAGTATCACAAGAATATATTTTCTACTAATTTAAAGTTTAATAAATAATTTTGTGACTTTAATAATTATCTTTTAATCGTTTTATTTCTTAAAAAAAAGAGCTCAAAACTATATGATACTGATAGGGTATCAATATGCCGATGGAATATTACAGATAATTAAGCTCCAGTCTTATACGATACCGATATGGTATCAATATACCAACGGAGTATCACAACGATTATATTTTCTACTAATTTAGAGTTTAGTAATTTTTTTAATTGTTTCTTAAAGAAACATAATCCTATATGATACTAATAAGGTATCAATATATTCCAGAGTATCACAGAGGATTGATCTCATTCTATATGATACAAGTATGGTATATATATACCGTTGGAGTATCACATAGGATTATTTCATAGTATTCATGTTGACGTTAGCATGACATCATGGGCGAAATAAAAAGAGAAAAATGGGGTAAGAAGGTAAATAGTTTGGGTCATGAGTCCATTAAGGGTAAATAGTTTGGGTTGGATCCATTAAGGGTAAATAATTTCATATTTGGTCTATTTTGTATAGTTTTTCCTATATCAAATTGTACTGATAAGTTAATAAATCCTTTGATACTGTCCATATGTATAACTTATAGGATAATTACACTAGCTAGACAGCCATTCGACCAAAGTAATTATAAAAATGATGGTCATTCAATGTATAATCATGTATAGTGAGTATATATTTCATGTATAGTCAAGCTATATTTAGTTTTTAAGATTGTCATTTATTGTCTAGTCATGTATAATCAATTTATATATATTTCATGTATAGTCAAACTATATTTAGTTTTTGAGTGTATCATAATGTATATTCAGTGTATAGCTCATGTATAAGTAATCTATATTGTATAGTCAATCTATACTTTCTATGACTCTTGGCAAGCTAAATTGCATGGTCACTGTATATTTTCTATAATTTTTGACTATTTTTATGTAAATAAAATATGACTATATTTTTTATAAATTAATTAGTTTATTGCATAGATTTGAAATTAGTAGAATTCACATATATTGCTCTTCGTTATAGCCGTTATTCTATATCCATTATTTTCTTCTTTTACTTGGAACGGATACTTTTGTGTCGAGTGTCTTTCGAAAACAACATCTCTATCTATATAAGTAGTAGTAAGGTATGCGTACGCTTTACCCTTCCCAGACCTTACTTTGTAGGATTTCACTGAATATGTTATTATTGTATATATTTGAAATTAGGCAGAGAAGGAGTTGGCAAAAACAAGAGTGGAAGTAGCCCGTGAGGTAAGATTGGCAAAAGAGGCAGAAGCAGAGATGGATTTGCATGTTCACAAAGCAGCACAGAAGATTGCAAATGAAGAGAAAAAGCATATTCATGAACCTGAACAAGCAACATTAGACCCTTATGCTTCTACCTTCACCAACACCACTGGAGGAGACCCTCATGCCAACACCAACACCACTGGAAGAGACCCTCATGCCAACACTCACCTCAATAATGCTGAAACAGGACCAACAAACAAACTACTTTAGACCTTTTTTCCGTACAGCGAAGTTGAGAATTTCACTAAGGGGATTCAGAATATAAATAAATAAGTAGATGCTGATTATTTCGTTCATAGGTTTTGTTTGTAGAAACAATTCTAGACAATTAAACTTAAACATAACACTTAATTTTAACTTAATAAAGCCAAGAAAGCAATGAATCTTGTAGTATCACTTTTTTTTTCGATACATGGATATTACATAGATCTTATTGATAATTTATTCTACTGTTTTAATTTATTTTAAATTTTAGATATGTGATTGGATTACACTGAAAAGTTTGGGAATGAAAATTATCCAATACATAAACTGATTTATTAGATTTTAAAGTATAAGAGCTTATTTTTTAAATTCATACGAACAACAATAATAAAGGAGCAAATAAATATTTTAAAAAATTGACAACGGATTTAATAAGTGAATAAAACAATAAATTTTAAAAAATCACAACAGCCAATCAATTTAAATAAGGACAAAGACAGAGACAGTCCATGGGACAACATTAACATACAGAACATTACTAACTAAAATCACAGACATTGGTCTTGGGTCCTTAGAATTATTAATGTTGTTTGTATCTTGAATATTAATATTGTTGAAATAGATGTCATCAAATAAAGTCAACATGTGTGTTATCATTATTTCAGTCTATCAATTCAGATAAAATATTGTTGTTTGGATCTTGAACATTAATGTTGTTGGAATATGAAGCTTTAACTAAATCCAATATGTTATCATCATTTTTGTTTACTGATTTAAACAATATTTGACTCTGTGAAAAGTCAATCGAATAATTGTGATAGTTATTTATTGGCATTGATGGACCAATTGAAAAAATATGCAGTGAAGGGTTCATTTGTGGTGTCATAAAAGAAAATACTAGATCAGACAATAGAGAAGCCATCATTAGTAAAGGCATTGTTGAAAAATCTATTATTATTTAGACATTGAAGGAGCCATTGTAGGAACCACACATATTAGAGCTACTTCAAGCTAGGGACTAATAGAGGGGCTCTTAGACTCTTAAAGTCGATCCCATTAGAACTCGTCGATATAACTAGCGGAAAAGCATCGATATTTGACCAATAGCAAGGGCCAATAAAGGAGCTATTGGCCCTTTTGAGTTAGTGTCACGGTAATACCCCATACGATACTAGTTGAAAATAGCTCAAAATAAGAGAAAAGGAAAAGAAATGAATTGTGATGGATCACATTCGCAACGCAAACCTAGGTATTTATTTTGAGGCGCGAGATTTCTTAATCAGAAGAGACCACGTCAAGTTCGCATCGCAAACTTGGCCAATCTTAGTTAAAAAATCATTGTTGAAATTTTACGAAAAAAATGAGCTGATAGGGAAGTTGTTCGCGATGCGGACTTGTTTCATCACGGGCCAAATTTTTGGCCCGTCTTCAATTTAATGAGGGACATTTCAATATTTTTTCACCCCTCTTGCACTGAACCCACGTCATTTTGAGGTCGAAATTGACCCCATATCAGTACCAAAATGTAGTTCTCCTCTCATTAACACATTAAGACTTTGAGAAAAAGGGTTAAGGAGAAAAAAAGAGGTTGGGGTTCAAGAGAATCAAGTCAAATCTTCAACAGTTGGATGGTTAATATTCATTCTAGCTAGGTATGTAAGGCTAATCAAAATATCGAATTGAGTTCATCCACATGGCCTACTCTTTGTTTAGTAGAATTGAGGTCAAGTTTGAGTTTTCGAATTTTCAGTGACTAAGTTCTTGAAAATTATCCTAAATTTTTACATGCTATTACATAAATTGATGTTTTACGAGTTGAATACTTGAAGTAATTGTTCACGACTTCATTCATATTAACCTTAAGTAAACATTGCAGTTAACATAATATTTTTATATGTTGATTGAAATTTGAAAGTATAAATTGTGACTGTCTTAAACGAGAATGAGTCAGACATGAATTGAGTCTTAGTACTTATTGAAGGCATTTTTCCTTTTCGTTTGAACATGAACATTTTTAGTGTAAATTAATGTCCTAAAAATAGAGTTTGTTCTTAAAAACGCGGATGATGTGAAAAACATGATTTAGTTAAGGGAGTTAATAATAAAATGATGGTTGAATTAATGAGAGTGCAATAAGACTAATCGAATGACTTAATTGAATTGACTGATTTGAGTTTATGAGCATATTGAGTCTTAGAAGTAGTATCAAGCATCAAATTGGGCGAGAGTAAATAACAACTCAAACACAATAAATTACGTAGTCAGCCTAGGATAAAGGCTATGCCTCTTAAGTCTCAAAAGAGGACTTTGATTGACTATGGATCCAATGATGGTGATTGTCCCTTACCTTAATAAAGTAGAGGATGGATGTGGTAATGACATTGCTTCGTTGTTTCATTACTAGATCATAAGTGATGGTTGTCGATTAGAGAAACTCTCAATTGAGAATAATAGTACCTGACATAATTTGATTGAATTGCATATTTTTGAGTCCTTCCTAAAACACAGTTTTACTTTCAAATAAATTTGTGTTATTTTGCTGAGTTGAGTTATCTGAATCGAGTATATCTTGAGCCTATTATATTCTACCTATTTTATATACCATATATTTCATGTATTGAAACTAGCGCTACACCATTTTATAATGCAGATACATGTGCTAGAGATCCTCAGCAGGCACTCCATTGATGTTCTATTTCATCCCAGAGACTGTGGTGAGACCTAGCTCCTTGCGCTTAGAGGACCCAATTAAGATTTCTTTTTGGATTTTAATATTTCTAATTTCTTGAGTTAGTCATAGACTTGTCATTAGCACCATCTAGATATTTAGAGATAGAGGTTTCATAGACAGTGATAGATTGGATTGATGTTTCTATGTTTTAAACTTGTTTCTTTCAAAAACTATTTCTATGACATTGATTGATTTGGATTTGTTAGTTTAAAACCATTATTCATGGAGTTGTTGATTTATTAGCCCATCTAATATCTTTTATACCTTTGAACTGAGTTTTTCGTTGTTTGATTAAATGAATGATCAGATCAAATGATTCACTTTGGGACCAACAATAGTTTTCGAGTGCCAACCATACCAAGGGTACTCTCCTGGGGCGTGACAAACTTGATATCAGAGCATAGAGTTCAAAAGTCCTAGGATGTCTATGAAATCGTGCCTAGTAGAGTCTTGTTTATGGGTGTGTTGTGCACCACACTTGTAATCAAGAAGCTATGGATTAGGAAGTTGTTTCACTTCTTTCATATCCTAAGTTCATACAATAGAGCTTAGCTCTATGAAAATTCCTATCTAGCTCATACATTACGCGTTTGCAGTTTATGCCTCCTAAGCATACCACCAATCAAAGGAATGTTTCCAACACTGAGATTCCTCTACCCCGAGGTGCCTCTTCAGACAGGGACAAGAGGTAAGGGCTAACCTGCCAAGTCTACTAGGCTCCTCAGGTATCTTCTGCCCAACCTTCTCATATTCAGAGGCAAATTTCAGAGGGGCTATATTTATACTCACTTAGCTTATTGCTATCTAGAGTGGTAATCAGAGTACACCAATTCCTAACTCTAGGTCTCAAGAGTCAACCGCTTCAACAAAGATTAGAGATTGTTTAAGAATGAATTCGCCGGTCTTCATCGGGTCTAAGGTTGAAGAGGATCCCCAAAATTTTATCAATAAGATGTGGAAAGTTCTGAAAGCTATGCATATAAACGAGATTGAGAAAGTTGATCTTAACTTCTACAAACTTAAGAAAGTGGTAAATATTTGGTACAATCAATGGGAGGAAGGTCATGGTAAGAATGTTGAGTTTACCGTTTGGAATGAGTTTGAGGATGCAATTTTGGAGCACTTCTTTCCTAAGGATTTGAAGGAAGCAAAAGTGGTGGAGTTTATAAATCTAAAGCAAAAGGGGATGACTGTGAAAAAATATGACCTCAAATTCATTTAGCTATCTAGGTATACTCTAGAGATGATTCTCGATATGAGGTCTACGATGAGAAAGTTTATCTTTGATTTGAGGAAATATGTGAAGACGGAGTGTAAGACATCGTTGCTGACTCTAGATTTGGACATCTTTAGACTCATGGTATATGCAAAACAGGTTGAGGATGATAATAATAAAGATAGAGAGGAGCATATGAGCACGAAGGTCAAGTCAGCAGAACACGAGCCTGGCCAACATAGACAGGGTAAAAAAGACAAGTTCTTTTTCTAGGAGATACCTTTGGGTTATGCGCTATCAAGTGCATCAACACCGAATAACAGTTATGATCAGAAATCATATAATCACTAAAATATTTTAGCTCATGGTTCCCAATCCCAAGAAAGTATGACCTAAGGTTAAAAAAAGAAGCAACCATATAGGAGATATTCTAAACTCCATTTGGGAGAGTGTCGAGAGAGGACTAATGAAAATATGGTCAGATAGGTCACAAGTAGATAGAGTAGTCGATGTGGAGACAGAGTGGGAGAAACACTAGCCCAAGCTAATCATAGAGGTGTTAATTCGAGTTAAAGCTGAGGTACAAACTACTTGTATGCTATGGCCAGTCGCTGGGATCATAAAAACTAATTAGATGTTGTTACTAGTATGCTTTGAGTTTTTTTATGTGTGATGTGTATGTTTTGATTGATTTGGATGTCAATTTATCTTTTATGACCCTTTATATGGTCAATAAATTTTAGATTCTTCCTGAGTATTTTCTTGAGCCTTTAAGTTTTCCTACTCCTGTTGATGAGTTTATTGTAGCTGAGAGAGTTTATAGATATTATACAGTATTTATATATCATAGAGATATCTTGGCTAACCTAATTGAGTAAAATATGATTGATTTTGGTGTGATTCTATGTATGGACAAGTTTTATGATTATTATGCCTCTGTTGATTGTAGAACCTGAACTATCAAGTTTCAATTTTCAAATGAGCCTGTTATATAGTGGAAAGGTAAATCAGCAGCGCCTAAGGATAAATTTGTTTTCTATTTTAGGGCTATAAAGCTAATCTCTAAAGGGTGCATCTATCACATAGTTTGAGTTAACAATGAAATTGTGAAGTCACCATCCTTTGAGTGGTCCCTATTGTTAATGAGTTTCTTAAAGTATTTTCTAATGATCTGCCCGAAGTCTCTACTGATAGGGATATTTTCGAGTGTCGATCACACCAAAGATATTTTCTCAGGGCATGACACTCATCAAGTACCATTGGTTAAAAAATGAATTGCGACACATTTTATGTAAAATCCTCTCTATTATCATTGTTGTAGTTTGGATCTTTAGCAGTAATTTTGTTAAGATATAAATTATAAGATAAAATTATTATATTATCATCATCCAGACTATCAGCTCTGATGATGCAGAACTTTGTGAAAAGTCAATAAAATAATTTTAATAATAATTTATTCGCATTGATAAATTCATTTGAAAAATATTCATTAAAGAGTTCATTTGTGATGTCATCATATGAAACACTGGATCAAATATTAAAGGAGTCATTAGTAGAACAACCCTTGTTATTGGAGGCAATGAGGGGGTTATTACGAGAGACTTATTAAGATTCATTTGTTAAGGTATTGAAAAATATACTTGTGAAATCATTGGAGGAAATATTGTAGAGAAAAGAATAAAAAAGAAGGAACATACAAGGCTCCACAAGAAACATCATTTGAAGAGGAGTTCTAAAAAAAGTCACAAGATGAAACAATTATTAGGGCATCGTGGGAAACACCTATATTAGAGTCACATCAGGGACCCATAGAGAAGCCTTTTCCCCCTTAAATTTGGTCCCATCAAGAATAGTTGATGATTCAACTAGAGAAATCATCGATACTGGACCCTTTCAGAGTTGGTACCACCGGATACAATCAATTCATCAAAAGGTTGAGTGTCTCTAGTGAACTTTTTTTTTGTCATTATATTTTTTATTGAACCAACATTAATCTAAAACATGACAAAATAGTAAGTGCAATTTTAGGACTTAAAAACTGTCACGCTCCGGGAGGGTACCATAGACTTGGTCGGCACTCAAAGACTATTGTTATCCCCCAAACAAACCACTCGACTTCGTCACATTCGTTCAATCATAATCTAATAGCGAAAAACCTCAATGATAAAGAAATACTCAATGAAATATAATGATAAAATGGTATTCCAAAGGTCAAAGTCCAAACAATCTATCCATCAACTAAGTAAGAATAATGCAAAAGAAATTAGTCGAGAAATATCATCAAAACATAACTCGACAGTCAAGTCTATGAAGTCTCTAAACATCTGACTAAGTGGTTTCAATGATAAGTTCATGGCTACCTCAAAATAAAACGAAAAAGCTAAACTCAAAATTAGAAGATAAGTTACGATATCCTCCGAAAGTAAGGGAAGACTCACCAATCAACTGAATGTAAATAGGTCCTCAACGGAGTGCTTGCTGATGACCACTAGTACCTGTTTCTGCATCATGAAATGATGTAGCCCAAATGGGCGTTAGTACGTGGAATGTACTGGTATGTAAAATGGCAGAATGAAACATATAAAGACAGGATAACATCAACTCAAAATAATTTAGCTCAAGAAATAGGAAAATTAATCATCAAGTCAAGAGTCTAAAGTAAGAAATACAGTTTAGACAATGACCACTCATATACCATCTCATCTCATTCGCTCAGAGTACTGTCAAGACCTATTTGGGAGTTTATCTAACCAACAACCATCACCTATGAGCCGGTGATGATACAATAAAGCGATGTCGTTGCCACATCCATACAATACCTTGCAAGGGTAAAGGACATCACATCAGTGGATCCACAATAATAACATCAAGTCCTCTTTTTGGGACAATAAGAAAACATCCAATTTTACGGTTCAATCCTCTCCTATGCTAGCAATGTAGTTATTGAGTTCGAGTTGGACTTACTCTTACTCAATTCGGTGCTCAATACTCCTCTCAATACTCATTATGATCATAAGACCTCAACTCTTTGGTTAACTCATTAATCTAGTCTCATTGGACATTCGTCAACTCAATTCATCACATCAATCATCAACTCTTTGGTTACATTCTTTTAAGGTTCAATTTTTGACTTGTAAAGACTCAATCATGCATCATTTAGACTCACAAAATTCAAGAAAATAAAAACAAAGTTGAAAACATTTAGGAATTATGTAGACTTTTAAAGCTGAATTTATACTCATGCATATACTTTTAAGCAAAATAGGTAAAGATAACAGGAATTCATGCTACGATTAATGTAAATAATTAAAATAATCTAATTTAAGTATTTAATTCATAAAAACAGTAATTCATGCAAAATTTTATAGAATTACATTAGAATATAAGAAAAACTTTCAAAAACCATCTATGGGAAACTCAATTTCTTCGTAACTCCGTCAATTAGGGTTATGGGGCACATGGAAGAACAAAATCTATATTTTTGGTAAGCCTTACATACCTGAAAGTTTGAATCTTAAAGTAGCTTGGAAGAATCCTCAAGTTCTCTCTTCAAACCCTAGTCTTTTCTCTCTAGAAATCTTGTTTTACGTTTTGAGAGGACGATTTAGCGTAAAAATAACCAACTGATAGGTTTTAGGACTTAATTTAGGTATAAAAAGTCGAGTGTAAGCTTTAAAAGAGTGATAAAAGACCAAAATAACCCTTAAGAAGAAGCTGAAAAAAATCATCCACGAGACCCTTTACGGCACATGGAACGTTCTACGACTCGTAGGTCACTTCCATGAACTTTTGGGCACGTTTTTTAAGCTACTAAAACTTTTCACGAGACCTATTCACGACCCGTAAAAGGCTTCACAACCCGCAGATGGATTCGTCCGTCGCTTTTCTGGGGTCCCTGTCCGTCGCTTTTCTGGAATTTTTTTGACAGCAGAAACCTGTAGTTTCTGCTGCCCACCTGCAATTAAAATTTCATTCAATTTATTATATCTATACAGCCAACACCAGCCAATAAAGAA
>JBCEWC010005536.1:0-24771 GCA_038996855.1 Solanum aculeatissimum
AACTCTAATTTTATCTGTGTATAATAACATAAAAAACATAACTTTTTAGAATGTTGGGTCAAAATTGGGTGTCAACATAAACTACTCCTTTTTTTATTTAGGAATCATTTGTTACATTAAATTTTAATTAGTTAATTATTTAACTTCTAATTATTCAACTCTAAATTATTACTTTGTGTATTAAAAAACTATTAACATATCTATATTATAAACAATAAAAATGATTTTCTCATCTTTGACATTTCATAATAGGCTAAATTATTGCATCAAACTAATAGTATTTATTTAATTTTGTTTACATGAGTATTGTATTTATTTAATAACAAATGTTATTTATATATAGTTTTAAAATTGACACAATGTACAAAGTAGGTACACTGAACTAACAGGCGTAAAAAAGGTATCTTTGATTCAAAAACAAAGATAGATAGTATTTTAGACCAAAATGTTAAATGAAGGTATTTTTAAGTCATTACAACAGATTAGAAGTACTCTTGACCTTTTTTCTTTTATTTACCTTTTATTTAGTAGACAGGAATATTATGAGGGCTAACATTATTCCTTCAAATATTGAACACATCATCCCTCCACTTTTACTTGTCAGAGAAAATATTCTTTTATGCACAATATGAAATCATATGTGAAATATAAATTTATAGTTTAAGCGTTATATTTGAAATGTTAAATCATATTTTTGGTGAATTTGAAATCTAAAATCATAATTTTAAGTTGTACTAAATTAAAATCATGACTTCAAATCACATAATTAAACGCAAATTATACATATATATAGTCAATTCGTCGACATTATATTAATTATTCTTAACTCATTGCTCAAAAATAAAAAGGAATTTACAATTTAAATATGATTGATTCAAATTTTAGGACCTGTCTACTTTTCTATCTTTGAGAACAATATCAAATATAACATGTTAAATTAACTTATTAAAGAGTAATCACTAATTTTTTTGAGAAAAGGTTAAAAAAATGCAGTGCAATTGATGAATTGCTTTCGAATTAAAGGTTTTAGTTTCGAGTGCGGGCATGTAAAAATTTTTATTAAAAAATATTTTTTCCATCTCATTTTAATTGTCATAATAAGATTTGATACAATTCTTTAAAAAAAAGATACAATTTGACTAATATAATCTCGGTTGGTGAGATTCCCCACATTATAAACCTCTTTCCCATTTTCCCTTCCCCATTTTTTTTTAAAGACTCATATAATCCCATTAAAATAGTTGGTACTTTTTGAAAAGTTGTAACAACATAGTTTTTTCACATTTAAAAATGACTTAATTACTAACGGTAGAGTTGAAAAAAGTGATTGTTTGTTTCTCAGTTGTTTAAATTGACAATTATTTTTTTGGTCTAATAATAATTGTCCACTATTAACCTGACATAAAGATTAAATAACAATAAATAGTAGGGATAATTGTACTAAATCACTGTTTGAATTTAATATGTGCAATATCTTGAGTTTTATAAAGTGACAAGTATTGATAATTATCTATTTTTAATATAATAGATAAGTAAAAATGAATGAAAAAAATAATTTGAAATAATTATTTATAATATACCTCATAAATAAAATAAGATGGAGGATTATTTCTCTCTGTATGGGTGTAAAAGTTTTAAAAACAAACAGATTCCAGTTGTGCAGGACAGACACGTGCCAGTCACGAACGAATATCTTGAGAAGCAGGTGAAGAACCTCGAAAGCAGAAGATTCAAAACCATCAGAAATTATCCGCCCATATTCTCATTCCCGAGTACGCACGAAGTAAAAAGAAGAGATGCAATTCCATTAATAATCCAGAGAAGCTCTTTTCACTTTGAAGTTCGATTGGAGAAATTGGAAGAAAATGGAGAGAGATGTTGAAGGGTCAGTGAGCTCCCAGACGCAGAGTGCTAACACAGGTCGTTCAATCTCACCCAGTAGAGTCCGAACCGGATCCGATCCGTTCCTCGTGGCTTGTAGATTGTTCAGCGTTGTTACTGCCTTGGCTGCTATTCTCTGCATTGTTGTTAATGTTTACTCTGCTGTCCGATCCTTTAAGCATGGATATGACGTAAGCCCTTCCTGTGCTACCATGTATTTTGTGCTAATCTGTAGTGTATGTGTTATTGCCATACTCGGACCTTATTGTGGTTTTGATGGAAATTTTTGTAGGTATTTGATGGAATTTTCCGGTGTTATGCGGTGGTGATTGCGGTTATAGTGGTCGTTGCGGAGACTGAATGGGGATTTTTCATCAAGTTCTGGAAGGTGAGTTGTGAAGTCTTCTTTTCCTTTCTGTTGTTTGCTGGCATTATGATCAATTAGACATGTTTGAAATGATGCAATGTAAATTGGAACTGTTCAAACTTTAATGCCGATACTACTACATTTGGTTCTGATATATTTACAAAATCAAACAGTAATTGACGATGATGTAGATGTAGTTTTCTGACATCAGTTACTGCACTTTTAACAGTACAAACAACTGAGTGACATTGTATAGTAATAGTAGTAGGGAACCACCCAATCATGAGGATGCCACGGGCAAATGCAATTGGCAATACCAATGCTTACGAAAAGAAAAAAAGGAAAAAAAGGCTTCATAGCCCGGTTGTTGGGATGATTTTGTGATTAACAAGAAAGGTTAGATTAATTTGTCTTAATTTGTTCATGAACCGGTCATTGTAATCATTCTGTTTTCCGTAGTCCAGTGCTTCTTCTTCTGTCTCGTAGCTATTCAGGAGCTCAGTCTCCCATTCGGAAATAGAGCCAACCATCTGTAAACTGCAAATAGAAAACTATAATTCTGTCTTTTCTCTGCCACATCGTCAAGCTTCCTTTCTGGAAATTAACCTCTGGACAGGAACTTAGAAATTGTTTCCCTTGATTCAACATTGTCATGAACTGAAACACTTAAAAGGAGAGGGTATGGGAGCTCAAAGATTAGATTGATTATACGACCTATCAAGAACAGAAGTTAAGTTTGATAATATGTTCCTGTTTTTAGAGGTGATTTTATTGTTTGACTGGGATTTCTTAAGTAAGAGTGTCAGTTGTAGTTTATAGCACAGAGAAAAGATGGTTAAGAATTGTAAACATCATGCATCACTAGGAGATTCAGAATTTTAAGGATGAACTGAGTTTTGTATTTCTGGGCTATATAATGTTGGAATGTCATACTATGCTATCATTCATTTAGATAGATTTGTGAACAATATTAATATTTAGGAAAACATGGAATAAAAAATAAGGAGCACTAGGATGTATGAAACATGTGAAAAATATCCTTGGTTGACCCGTAATTAGCAGTTATGAGGCAATTGTTAGTCTGCTGCAGCAAAAGGGGTGTTTTTCCCCCCTTCTAAATTCTGTCCTAAAAATGCTCAAACTCATTCTTAGAAGCATCCATTGTATTATGCCCTTTTTGTCTTTCTCTCTATTCTTCTCATCATCAGTTACAACATTAACCTTTATAGTCTCACATCAAAGCTAATAAATCCAGATATAGCTTAATCATTTTAATTTTCCATCAGTTTTGCTTCTCATAGCACAACTAGAAAGGTTCCACCTGTTTTCAGGCTCTAAACTTTAAGAATAATATCCTTCTATGTGATATGCAGTATCATTATCATGTGCTTTCTAGTCGCTTGCACGTTTTGACCTGATGCCTTTGACGATAAATAAAATTCCACTAGTACTGATGCTAAATTTCAATGACTTCATGTAGGTGTTGGAGTTTTCAGCTGGAAGGGGCATGCTACAGATCTTGTAAGCAAGAGTTTTGGCCTGCTGAGCTTGTTGAGATCAGACTTAACATAATAGTTGGTTATAGGGGGGATCTCACTCTCCAATTTCTGGTTTGTTCTAGTGTTGCAGTGATGACCAGAGCTTATCCTGAAGAGTATGGGCAAAGGAATGACCTTATTCTTCTCCGGAACATAGCTAGCTACTTTCTTCTCACCTGCGGTGCAATTTACATTATATCAGTAAGTTCAGGAAACCATCAGGTTCCTACATGGCAATCACTTGTCTGTCAGGGTCCACACTTTGTAGCTAGTATTTGATATGACATAATCCTGAAGAGTATGATGTGGAGCCTTGCTTCTCCTGGTTCCCATCCACCTCCTGTAGTGGTGGTAAATATGAATATCTGTAACAGATTGTCTTTAGCTTTCAGACAGGAGAATTCCTTCCAAGAATGCAAGCAGTGGGAAACCTGTCAATTTAGGCTATCGGAAGTCATGCTTATTAATATTATGCTGGTTGGTCCTAAACATCATTTGTTTGCATGACCATGTAAATCTTAAGTGCGTTTACTAGGTCTCCATGATATACAGTGTGCTGTTAAAGATTACAGCCTGTTGTTTGAATGCCTGCATTCTGTGCCATTTCTTTAACCTCAATTATCTTGGAAATATTTAAGCACAAGGGTTTGCTTCTGACTGCACAAATGCTATTAGGATCCATCTTGTTGAGTCTTTTTGGGGTACCATGTGATACAATAAAATTTCACTTTGTTGTTTCTTGACTTATGTTTCTTGTAGGGAATGTTGTGCTTTGGATTTATCAAACGTGCTCGTCAGGCGAAAGAAGTATCCCGGGAGCAAGCAGTTAATGATCTGCAGGTAATCCATGATATCATGTCACATGCTTGTCTGTTTGGAAGCATGAGCTGAACACCAGAGGGAGAGTTAGATATGTGATGCTTCTACAGGACTTAACATGTGTCTTGCTCTCTGAATTTCTTCTTGTTTCTTCTTGTCTTCTTTGGTAATCTGGTTTTCTGCTGCTTCCACTCATCTTTTCTCCAAACAGTATGTACCATCCAACCTTCCAAACTATTCAGCTTAAAACCCTAACGTTACTCTCCGTTAGAGACAATATGAAAAGAGAAAAGGTTGACAGAGTTGTCATCAATCTTCATGTCGTGTCCATATCTAGATTAAGCTTACAACTGGATGAAAGTGGATTTGGTTCAGATGTTTTCTGTTGTAAAAAAATTAAATGGTGTATACTTATAGCCAAATTTGCAAATATCACCTGGTGTGATATATCTAGCATATATAACTGGGCCATATCTCTGCCATTAAGTTTCGATTCACTAGCTGTAGTTTGCAAGAGTACTTCTCAATAATTGGTAGGAGAGTCAGCAAGGAATAAGCTAAAACGACAAGACTTTAAAGACTTCAAAAACTCAAATTTGTTCACATTAAGCAGTTGGGATTTATATATTTTTTTATAGTTGTCGATATGTGTGTATCTCATTCTCTGGTGGCTGGTTGTCATTGTAACTCTGATCTTTCGCTAAGAAAAGTAGCACAGAATGTGGGTAGTTAGACAGACATTACATTTTCTTGGAATCAGAGGCAACATATTTGTGCAAAGAGGGGAGATTTTTGGTTTCAGAGATTCCTGGAAAAACTTTTAGGTCAATGATATTGCAGATAAAGGTTTTTTGGAAATGTGTCTAATCAAATTCTGGTTCAGCCAGTAGGTTCTATTTTTTAATATATGTGGTGTCAAGCTAGGTGATAGTGTTGCACATTCCATTTTAGTTGGAACCAGAGACATTATATGTTCAAGAGGAGGAGATTTGGATCCAGGGATTCCTGAAAGCCATTTTGGCCAGTGATATTGTAGATGAAAGGTTTTCAGAAATCTGTCTAATTACATTCTGGTTTAGCCAGTAGGTGATAATGTCCTTTTGGAAAAAGAAATTTGCAGTGGTGTCCAAGCTTAGGGGAAATTGTTTTAACGGAGATTCAGACTTGGGATCTGCAGGTTGTTGCTTGGTAAAATCTACTACTATGCAACTGCAAATATAAGGAACAAGCTTCTTTTATTGAAGGTATTTTTGAGACTACATTTAGAACTCCATTGGAGGAGTTACATTTTCTTCACCCCTGAACAATGCCACTACTCATCCTTTTATAGATGACTGAAATGACCTCTCTAACCAACTGATTGATTAGTAACTAACTCATCACATTTTACACGTGACTCCTCTAACAGAATGCTCTAACTAACTCACACTTCATACATTCCGCTGCCTAGTCATGTGATCACTGTTGCATTGCTTTAAACATGTGATCATTTCTTATCTCAATACTCCCCCTCAAGCTTGTGGTTGGAATACGTCTAACACACCTAGCTTGGATAAAAGGGACTCATGTTGACCTGTTCCAAGTCCCTTTGTCAATATATCAGCCAACTGCATTGAAGAGCATAGATACTGAGGATCTATGAAACCTGACTTCACCTTATCTCTAATGAAATGACAGTCTATCTCTATGTGCTTAGTGCGTTCATGAAATATGGGATTTGATGCAATTTGAATTGCTGATTTACTGTCTGAGTAGAGCTTGATAGGAACTGCAACTGGCACATTCAGTTCTTTTAACAGTCCAGCGATCCACACTAATTCTGACACCACTCCAGCCATACTCCTGTACTCAGCTTCAACTGAGCTTCTACTTACAGTTTGTTGCTTTTTTGATTTCCATGAGATTAAGGAATCTCCCATCTTGACTATGTACCCTGTCACTGACCTCCTGGTATTTGGACATGAGGCCCCTGTTAATTCAGTAACATTAGCATCTCTCTTCAGGTAAATTCCAAGTCTAGGAGATTTCTTTATGTATCTCACAATCCTGAGGGTTGCTTCCCAATGAGAAACTTTGGGCTGTTGCATAAATTGACTTAATACTTGGACTCCAAAGCAGATGTCTGGTCTTGTAATCGTCAGGTAAAGTAGCCTTCCAATCAGTTGTTGGTAAGCAGTAAAATCCTCCAACACAGGATCAAAATTATTCCCTGTGTATTGATCATAAGCCAAGCTAGTGAACTTGTGGTTGAATTCAACAGGGGTGCTAATTGGCTTTGCACCACTCAAGCCAGTGTCTGCAGTTAACTGAAGTGCATACTTCCTTTGGTTCAACAGCACACCACCCTTTGATTGCATCACTTCTATTCCCAAAAAAATCTCAATTTCCCTAAGTTTTTCATCTTGAAATGCTGTTGTAGAGTGTCTTTGACCTCATCTATCATTCCAGTGATTAGTAGATCATCTACATACACCAGGAGGATAACCATGTCACTCCCCCTACTCCTGGTGAACAAAGAATGGTCATGAGCACTTTGAGAGAAGCCAACCTGTAGCAAGACATCAGTGAAATTAATGTTCCATTGTCTTGATGCTTGTTTTAGTCCATAAAGGGACTTTTGGAGTTTGCATACTTTGTTCTTTCCTGGATTATGAAATCCAAGAGGTAGCTGCATAAAAACCTCTTCATGTAGATCTCCTTGAAGAAAGGCATTGCTCACATCCATTTGAAACATTTCCCAACCATAAGAAGCTGCCAAGCTGATGATTGTCCTCACTATTACCATTTTAGCTACAGGTGAGAATGTTTCATGGTAATCCAATCCTTCCCTTTGAGTGTAACCTTTAGCTACTAATCTGGTCTTGAATCTGTCCACTTCACCATTTGATTTATATTTGATCTTGTACACCCATTTTGAACCAATAGGCTTGGCTCCTGAGGGTAGATCCACAACAGACCAAGTATTGTTATCTTCTAAGGCTTTGATCTCTTCTTGCTTTGCTGAAATCCACCTTTCATCTTGTGAGGCTTCTTGAAGGGATTGTGGATCAACAAGGATTGAGAAGGATTTAACATAATTTTGGTAGTTATCAGAAAGATGGTTGTATCTTACATGATTAGTGATAGAATATGGGCTAGATTTGATGGTACTACATAGTCTTTGATCCAAATGGGAGGTTTAGATTGTCTATTGGTCCTTCTAGCAGCTGGTAATTGTTGTGGAGATAGTAAAGAGATCATTGGCTCCTGTGTGATGTCTGGTAGTGTTGACTCCCTTAAGGCATCATCTGAGGATTCATGATTCTGACCATCTTCATCAAGTGGTTCTAGTGTCACCTTCTCACTTTCAGATGGCATCACAGCAGGTTGTTCAACATCTGAAACCTCCTCTGGAGGTGCATCTGATAGGAGACCTGCATCAAACACAAAAGGTGAGAGTAAAGGACCATTGTCCTGTGACTTCTGTTCCTTGTAAGGAAAGATCTGTTCCTTAAAAGTGACATCTCTGCTGATGAACACATAATGAGTTTCTAAGTCATACAACTTATATCCCTTCTGTCTAGATGAGTAGCCAAGTAGAATGGCTTTCCTTGTTCTGGCTGCAAATTTGTCCCCTCTAGGTAATATGTTAGCAAAACATAAGCATCCAAATACTTTCAAGTGATTAATGCTGGGAGATTTCTTGAATAACAGCTCATAGGGTGATTTGCCTTCAAGATGAATGGAAGGTATTCTGTTTATAAGATACACTGCAGTAGCTATACAATCACCCCATAATTTTCTTGGAATTTGGGATTGAAGTTTCAAGGCTCTCCCTATTTCCAGGATATGTCTGTGTTTCCTTTCTACTACACTATTTTGTTGAGGTGTGTGTGGGCAACTACTTTGATGAATAATGCCATAACCAACTAACAAATCATTCATGCAAGTGTTGAAGAATTCAGTTCCATTATCAGATCTCAACATCTTTATTCCAACACCAAACTGATTGTACACCATAGAAATGAAATGTTTCAGCACTACTACTACTTCTTTCTTAGACTGCAACAACATAACCCAAGTGTATCTACTGTAATCATCAACTATTGTCAAAAAATAATGCTTTCTATCATATGTAGGATGTCTATGAGGTCCCCATACATCCATATGTATCAGTTCAAAAGTGCTGGAGGATTTTGAATTACTAACAGGAAACTTCAACCTACACTGTTTAGCTAATGGGCATATCAAGCACTCTTGATGATCTGCAACAAACCTTATTCTTTAATGCCTCTATGTGCTTCATAACCTTTATTGAGGGATGACCCAGCCTTAGATGCCACAGCTCCTGCTCTTCTACCTTACTTGTTACAACTCCAATCAGTGGTGTTATGTGATTCTTCAATATGTAGAGTCCATCAACTATTCTACCAATCTCAATCACCGTCCCACTGAAGAGAGCCTGCAATACACATAAATCAGGATAGAATGACACCATACTATTTAAATCCTTTGTAAGCCTTGAAACAGACAACAAATTGAACTTAAAATCTGGCACATGCAACACATCCTTCCGGCAATATTCTCCTAGTATTATTGAACTTCCAGTGTGATCTACTTGGATTTTGCTTCCAGTAGGCACCTGGACTTTATTCATCCTTGCATTAGTTACTATTTTAGGATTGTCTAAAATTTCTTTATCATGTGTAATGTGATGTGTAGCACCTGAGTCTACAATCCACTCTTCATCACTATTATTTTTCCTCAAAACATCCATACCTGCTGCTGCATTTGCCTTGTAGCTGCCTGTTGGTGTAGGATTCATCATTCTCAACATTTGATCATATTGATCTTTAGTGAAATATCCTCCTGGAAAACTCAGATGCTTCTCTGACTCAGATGTTGTGCTTGGCTGCTTTCCTGTGCTACTGTTTCCTTCAAATGTTGTGTTGTTGACCTGTGGCTTCCTATATGTATCATTTTGCATTTTCCTTTTGCTTTTGAAATCTGCTGGAAATCCCACTATCTTGTAACATGTTTCCTTAGTATGCCCTTTGTAACCACAATGTTCACACACAACTCCCTGCCTTTTTCCTTGAAATGCTTGTCCTTGTGGATTTTGATGCCTTCCTTGTCCCTGTTGGTAATTCTGAGAATTAGGATTTCTTCCAGCCAACATTATCAATGGCTCATTTCCTGCATCACTGATCCCTAATTTCCTCTGACTTTCTTCCTGTATAGCCATAGAATAAGCTTGATTCACACTTGGAACCGTAGAACTCAGTAATATAGCACTCCTTACTTGAGCAAAAGTTTCATTCAGACCGACTAGAAACTGTAGCAACCTTTGCTGTTTAATGTGCTCAACATAAGGTTTAGACAATTCACAATCACAGCTAGGACTTGGAATCATAACATCAATTTCATCCCAAAGATCTCTCATCTTTGAGTAGTAGGTTGGGACTGAGTCAGTACCTTGTGTTAACACACTGATCTCTTTCCACAAGTAGAATATCCTGGTTAGGTTCGATTTGTCAAACCTTTCCTTGAAATCTTCCCAGACCTTTTTAGAACTCGATGCATAAACTATACTGGTCATCAATTCTGGCGCAACAGCTGCACTGATCCAAGACAACACTACAGCATCACACCTTTACCATTTTGTCAACATTGTGCCTTTATATGAACTTCTCGCGCAAGTGCCATCCACAAATCCAAGTTTGTTTTTGACTAGTAACGCGATACGCATTGATCTACTCCAAATCCCATAGTTTTCAGGCCCTGTGAGCTTCATAGGGATCAAAGCAACGCCAGAAGTGTCTGACGCCTGTAGATGTAGAGGATGATTGTGATCTGTTTGAGGATCTACTTGACGATCCTCTGTGACTGGTGTATTTAGGTTTTCCACCATTGTCGCAGCTTGAAAATCTGATCTATGGCTGTTTCACGCTTAGCAAAACTTACTGACTTCCAATCGTAACCAGAGGCTCTGATACCATGTTAAAATCTACTATTATGCAACTGCAAATATAAGGAACAAGCTTCTTTTATTGAAGGTATTTTTGAGACTACATTTAGAACTCCATTGGAGGAGTTACATTTTCTTCACCCCTGAACAATGCCACTACTCATCCTTTTATAGATGACTGAAATGACCTCTCTAACCAACTGATTGATTAGTAACTAACTCATCACATTTTACACGTGACTCCTCTAACAGAATGCTCTAACTAACTCACACTTCATACATTCCACTGCCTAGTCATGTGATCACTGTTGCATTGCTTTAAACATGTGATCATTTCTTATCTCAATATTGCTCCTACACCTCAACAACTTAGACATCCTCTTTTCGACTAAGGTAATAGTGCACTCTTTAGACTTTTTCAGTTGAAAAAATAATGATAATAATTAAAAGGACATCTAATATAGCATGTATTCCCGAGTGAGCATGTGTAGTTAAACTTGCATGCATTTTAGCTGGAACCATGGCTCATATCTCTGTCATAGGACATATTTAGGCACTAGTATTTCTGGTGAACATTTTGAATAACTCAATAGCAGGGGATGACAGTATTTGTTATGGTCATGTGGATACAATTCCAAGGACTTATATTCATCATTTTGTTAGTTGTATATCAAATTGATATTGACGGATATAGTAATAAGTTTTTTTTTTCCTGTTGAGCTTTTAGGAATAGCATTACTAATGATGCTTGCATTAGTAATACATATATTAGTTATGCTTGCATTAATTATACATAGAATTTTTTTATGCATTGTTTGATTTGATGCGTTAAAAATAACATGTATTGCATAAAAAAAATTATTTACAAGTATACCCTCCACATTTATGGTGGAAAAAAATGTGAAAAAGGTTTTGAGGGGTAAATGGATCGTTAACTATGCTAATGCATGCATTAAATCCCATTGCATTACTAATACCTAGAAATCCATAGTATTAGTAATGCGTACCTTATTGCACAGTAGAGTGTATAACTAATGCAAGCATTAATATACATAACATGAAAAAGAGTACCAAACGTGGTACTACTAATGCATCAAACTAATACATGCATTATTTTTGCTAATACACTCTACCAAACGACCCCTAAGGGTACATGAGAACTACATTGCTTTTGGTTGTGCTTCTCATTTCGTAAATAATGGTAATAAACCCTTATTGCCTTCCTTTCATATTCAGATATGCTAAGCCCTGAAGCTGCGGGGCTGGGGGGGGGGGGGGGATCGTTACCCCTTCACCACTCCAACTGCATCATTAGAGTTTGAATTGAACAGTTGTTTCTTGACCGGTTCATATTTCCATCGTGGATGACAATAAATCATCTGTTTATCTCCTACTCGCTGTTCTGAAAACATATTAATGGTTATAATTTCAGGAATTGGAGCGTCGTAGAGAAGAGCTTGAAGCTCTGTTGATACAGGAGAGGGCTTGAGAAATAGAGCTGTGTCTATGGCTATGGCAAACCACTGTTGAAATTGATGAGAAAGCTTGGAAAGGAAAGCTCAAATGGACAAACTTGGTGTTTGTGTGTTTTACATGCCTTGTTACCTATGTGAGATTGAAATTTTTTACTGGATGTATTGCAAAATCTGTACAGTTACATAGACCATTTTCCTAACAGCAGTTATTGTGCTAAATCAAGTGTCTGTTTGTTCCTTCATTCCTTATTCGTTTTACATGCCTCGTATTGTTTTTGTGTTAAAGCAGGACGAATTACTCTACTCATTGTTCAGTAGCCTTTACAGAACCTTTTTCCTAATGGTGTTTGATTTGCTAGTTGGGTTTCTATTTCCTATCAAGCTGACCTTCTTAGATGGTATATAATGGAACCAGCTTTCAATAAGTAAAATTTGGCAACATTCAGATGCATCATGGTTAATTTAATAGTGAGATCAGAGATGTGATTATCATGTTTAAATCAAAGAGATTGAAACATGAGGGAGTGAAAAGGTGCAAATGTTTCAGGTTTCTAGTTCAGATTGTAATAGGCCTTTGGGTGCTTTTTTCACAAGTTTGGGACTATATGAATACTAACTTTCAGGTGCTATAGATTCAGTGTTGTCTCCAAACAAATAGCACAGAAGTCACTTTTTGGCTTGCCTTTTGATTTTTATAATTCCTCTTGCTCTAAACGTCTATAGGAAGCATTAGAAGAAACATCTGCGTCTACTGCACTGGAGTTGTTGTTGAACAATTTTTTCTTCAACTTGTGATTTCGAGTATATTTTAAATTTTAATTATTAAAGAATTGTGAAAATAATATCATATCCACATTAAATACAAGAGTTTCATGTGCTAGAACTTTTCCTCTCAATAAGTACATAGATTCTTTAAAGTGTTACGAGTATTTGGTTATCAGAAAATTATTTTTCTGTTACTCGCATTTATTCCACTAAGATACATAATTTAAATCACCTAGCTATAATTTGCGATTGCTCATAATTAATTATTTTAAATATATATTATTTGTACACTTTTATTTTAAAATAATCTAAATTCCAAAAATGTGTAGACAACAATACTCACGCACGCGAGGAATATGTATTAGCGGTTGATAACAAACTAGGGGTGTTGACGGCAGGGAAAGCGTGGACGCGGGAGAGAGAAATGGGAGACGAAAAGGTGAAAAATGAAGCAATGGAGATTATGGGATTGTTCCAAGTTCTCCCTCGTCTCGTCGTCTTCGATCTCGATTATACCCTTTGGCCCTTCTATAGGTAACACACAATCTCTTTCGTCTTCATGGATTTGAACTGATGCCCAATTTTGACTCTTCTTTGAGTAATTGATTTGCTTTTCTTGTCGCTGCGTTGGAACTTCTTTTCTTTCGTTTACTATTTGTTTCTTTTTTATAGTGTGCGCGCGCGAAAATGGATACACATGATTCATATATATATCCGATCCAGCTGGTTTAGTATTGATATGTTGTTGATTTCTTATTATGGCAGCAGTTTTAGTTTTAAACTTTTATGGGTGAATTCAGGAAACTACTACAAGCTCATTCCATCAACTGGTTATGTGATCAAATCAATATATATATATACTCATTTGGTGAAATATAGCCTATGGGTTATAACCAAAGCCACTGGGTTTGGATGAACCCTTATCTTTACACCCTACATCTGCCCCTTGGGGAAGAGGGGGGGAGGGTTATGGCCATGGGTGGATGTAGCCTCTTGGCTACCGGTTTATCTGAACCATAACTTTCAACGCAGAGTATAGAATAGATATGGTAAACCTACTAAAATTTTAACAAATATTAGACCTGAATGCAATTAGAACTAGTTCAATGCTAAAAATCGTAGAAATTGAACCCATTAAATTTAAATTCTAGATCTGTCTCTAGTTATGGCTTTCATAGATACGCTTTGCATTTTGGTTGAGCTAATAATAAGTAGAAGTTATGTGCTACTTTTCTGCTCTCTACTTTCGGAAACCAGCATACTATGTCATACTTTTGTAAAGCCAAGGATGTAAGAATTGGTTGAATTCTATGTTCTTGTCCGGTGGCCTTTCGTTTGGTTTCCAAGTTGACATGCTTGTTACAACTGTAAGTGACAGATTCTATATTTCAACACCCTTATTATCTATCCAAAACAATAGCAAGCTTATTATTTGCTTAAACTTGGTCTTGAACTCTTGGTTTACTTGTAATACCATTTGTGTCTGCTTTGATTCTTTCAGTGAATGCCGCTCCAAAAATGAAATGCCATCTATGTATCCTCAGGCCAAAGGTATCTTACATGCCTTCAAAGACAAGGGAGTGAATGTTGCTATTGCCTCAAGATCACCCACTCCAGATATAGCTAATGCTTTCCTTCAAAAACTGGGGGTAAAATCAATGTTTGTAGCCCAGGTGAGATGATGGAAATCTCAGCATCTCTTTTTATTTCTCTTCTGATGCTATGATAACCTGCATTGTTTTCTGCTGTCCATGTTGTTGTTGTTGTCCGTTTAGCTCTGTGCCTCCTTGTTAGTAGTTGACTTCCTTGCGAGTTGCGACCACTCTTTTCATGGTTGAAGAGTGGGACAGTACGCTGGTGTAGAGAAATACAAAGAAAATAATAGGTCCATAATTATGTTATCCGCATGTTATGGTATGATTTACCAATTTCACTTTTTAGATTGGCCCTGCATATATGTAATTTATTATGCTGATATCAACAGTCCAGCTTGGTTGTTTAATCATTTTCTAGGCAAACTAGACTCAGAATGCATCATCATACTTTTATGGTCCATAAATTATTTGTAGGCCACAGTCTAGTCTAAGTGGCTGGTCTTTCCATCTTTTTGAGGCTGGTTTCTAATCACCTCCTACATAGGTTGCTTAAGACGAATCTTGTTTATCTTGGCTTTTGGGGCTAAGAGAGCTTATATAGTTTAACTTTGCTATAGGTGAAATTAAGGTGGTATAAACTTAAACTTTTTAAATATTGTTAAGTCAATTAATACCTTCTTTGATTTGCACTTGATACACTTATTTAAAGGTGTGGCCAGTTCAGCTACAACACTGAATAAACCCGGACACAAGAAATCTGCTGGACATGCAGATATGCATATTTTACAATCAACTTAGTCCTCTACTTATGGAAGAGAAGTAAATTGTTTTTAGCTTTACAACAGGCATCATCATCTTGACTCCACATCTAGTATTCTAGTAACTTTTTCTGAGAAGTAATCAAGGTGGTGTTCCTCTCACATATCAAAAGGAAGAAATTATTAGACTGATGTCTTGGCTGATAGCCATCTAGCAATAAACATAGGATAAATGTCCTCCATATGATTGGCACTAAATCCAAAGGAAGCACCAGGTATCTAGGCACGTAAAACCGCAGCACTTGCCTAAAACTAGTAGGTCATGAAGAACCTTTATCTGTGTCTGTTATCAACACTCTCTATCAGTTGATATTCTCACTACTATTCTTGTCAACTTACCCACCTCTGAGCCACTTACCTATGCCAACCAATTCATCGAGGTATTCTCTAATAGCTGCCTCTGTTCGACCTCGAGAATTATGATAGCTCAACTATAGATGCAAAGCTCATCATTGCAGGGACCTCGTAGGAACTTCCGTTGATGTTCCCCTCACCAAGTATCATTTTCTTTCGTTGCTAACTTTCCACATTAAATTACTCTATCATCCTTGTTCTTTTCAGTTGGTCTCTACAATCTACATTCCATCCTCCATGTTATTACCTCTACTGACATGACTATTGTATATCTAGAATTACCAGAATCTAGTCAAGCATCTGAACTGTTAGAATTCCAATTTGGAGAATGCATTTGTTCCATTAGTTCGCTAACTTGGAAGTTCTAGTTTGTCTTTAGGACTTCTTCCTCAACGTCACATGTTTCTCATTGAAGGTTGAACTTGCAGAATTCTAAAATTGGTAGATGATAATGCATTTTGTATGTGAAAATTGTAGAATTCTCTGTCTTGGAATTTGAAACTTCTTTTCTGTTCGTAATTCTCCTAAAATTGTTTGTGGCAGAAATATCACTACAGAAATTGTACAGCTTGTCAGGCTATTTATAAATACCATATTTCGTAGTTATTTTTCTTGCATTGATAATGTGCCATCCTGAAAAATTAGCCCAAATTACCAGAAAAATCTTCTTTGTATATTCAGCTGACACATTTCTCACATTTAAACTAGGTCCTCTGCTCCCTGTTCCGCAATCTTCACTTCCAGTTACACCCCTATTTTGGTTGTTTTCATTTTATCTTCTTTTTTTTAAAAATTAGTTTCCTTTTGTAATTTAGTATTTTCTTAGGCATATTCAGCATGAGTTATGCTTAAATTTTGCATTAAATGAGTCTGTGTACTTACTTAAAAGTTCAATCTTATTTTTTTTGATCTGTAAATCTCAGAACCTTCATTAGTTACGTTCAAGCATCAGCTGAAAATTCTCTTTGGTCGCATTAAGCATTTGACATTGAGTTAGAAAATGGAAACTGATTCATATTCTTCACATTTCCTTGGTTCCCTTTTTTCTGTAAGGGGTGGTGACCAGGGGGTTGTCGGCAGAAAGATAAGTTAAATCTGTCGTGTTGCAATGCCTGATAATCTAACATCTGCATCTACCCCTTGTAAAACTCAAATAGCTTGTTTGGATGGTTGTTATATATCGTTTCATACTGTGTTATATTGTATTCTATTGTATTGATGAATACAAAGTTCAGATAGATTTGTGGTTTCAGTCATTTCTTAGTGCCTTGCACCAACAATCTAAAGTATATGCTTATACTATTACAAAAAGAAAAAGGTGTTAGATAGAACTATGAAGTTATTTTCTTAGGATAAAGGGTAATATAAGGTTATCAAATAATAAGGGCTAGATGAGAACAAACTAAAGGCAACAATGATCACACCAAATTGCCCGTTACATAAAATGATACTTTTCATCGTTACGTAACAACAAATTAACAATACGATACAATAAAATTTATATTTAAAATAATAATATGGTACAGTACAATATGTTACCATCCAAACAAGCTGTAAAATGCTCACTTCCACTGCTTGGTGTTGCAGGAGATATTCTCCAGTTGGACACATAAGACCGAACACTTCCAGAAAATCAACCGAAAAACGGCGGTGCCCTATAATGAGATGCTGTTTTTTGATGATGAAAATCGGAACATACAGGCGGTAAAATAATTCTCTGCCAATTGTATCATGCATTCAATTGATTCAAATAATAACGTCAGTTGTCGTCTAGATCAAAGTAATTGTTACATGCAAATCCTGGAGATCCACATAAGTAAGCTAAAGCAGTATTTTTTTCAGGTTTCAAAAATGGGTGTCACAAGTATATTGGTGGGCGAAGGGGTGAATATAGGAGCATTGAGGCAAGGACTCTCCGAGTTTGTTAAGAATTCTGCTAAAGTTGAAAAGAACAAAGAACAATGGCGCAAATTCTCAAAAGAACCAGGTTCATCTAAAAGTGACACACAATGACAATTTAGCAATCCCCAGCATACAAAGAAAGGTAATTGTTGTGATGTCAGCTGCTTTAACAGTCAGGAGTATGGCTCAAATCCTGTATCAATTCATCCTGATCTGTTCCCATTAAAGGATCATTGTCCAGATTTGTCATGCTGATTTGGACTTTATTGTTATATGGATATTGACACTTTGAACTTGCTCAATAGATAGATTTCCTGTCCTATGATGTACAACACTTTGGATAGTGGGAAATCATTTCATCTGCTATGACTGAAAATTAGAAAAGGTTATCTGTTAGTGAGCTGTTATTTTCCTTTTGGACCATTCTCTAAAATGAGATTTGTCAAAGTTAAAACTTCCCATAGTTCTAATAAAAGAGCCATGTAATGCTTTTCCTTCCTTTTAGAAAGAGATGAGTAACTTGAGGCTATCGGATTCCCAAAAGAATGGCAGTGGTTGATTTATATAGCTTAACATACGAATGAACTGCCCAAAATCATATAGAGTTAGCATGATGGAGAGTTGTTTTTAGTTTTATTTTTGATAATGCTTTGTGTACCATACATTCTGAACACACTAAGTCACTGCCTCCCCACCCCCACCCCTCTCTTCTATAAATGGGGTAGGTGAAGGGGATTACAAGGTGGGGAATTGCCAACAAGGCGAAAGTTTAGGTAGCCAACCAGATCATGAATTTGTCTCTATAGTTGATCATGGAGGAGTTCCCTTTTCTGCTGAAGAATGTGTGTAAACCAGAGGCATAGATTCAAAGAGCAACGCCATGATGTGATTTTTAGTTGTGGAGTTGTTACCTCCATGGCCATCACCATGCTGATACATGCACTGTGCCATTCTTGCTAGGTTCATAGCGCACATAACAAATATCTTAGGGAAGGGGTGTGCTGCTAACTCATGAGCTTCGTTCAATTTCTTCCATGTCTGGCTAATCAAAATTCTGATGTATTGTCTGGCCTCTTCTTCCGAAGCTTTAGTTTCGTTCATATAACATTGTATTGATTTGGGTACATCACCCCTTTTCAACTCTTCCTGCATTACACAATGGAAAGACGACTAGTGTGGGTAAATAAGTTAAGGCAGATAGATAACCTTCTGTAACATGTTAAATCATACCGATGATGTTGCTAAATCATTAGCGAGCCTCAAAATCAACGCTGAGCAGCGAATTATGTCATGATAATTGTTCTCCAAGTAATGCAAAGCCTCCTTGTTTACAGGGTTGGCAACAAGGAAATATGCATGTACTAATATTACTGGAGCTGATACTGAAATCCAAGCATTCTCTATGTATTCTTCCATGGTTGGAATATACTGGCTATAGTACCACTCTGCTTCTCTTAGGTATGATTTGCACATATCTCTCCACTGGTAATACTGCATATTATACATCAATAATAACTTGTCTTGTTTTAGTAAAGGAAAAAGAGATCAAGTACATATTAGGAAATAGAAAAAGTTACCGCATTCCTTAGATATGGTAAAATGAAAATGCCATGCTCTTCAGAAGCATCAGCAGCCACTTCGTTAATAAAGTTGTCGAGTGCAAAATAACACATCTTCATAATCTCTGGGAGTTTATTCAACTGGTCGATATTCCATCTGAAAATAATATAAAAATTAGTTGGCAACTATATTTTGATAGATTTTGACAGTTATTAGTTACCTTTGGATGGCATCAGTGAATATTTGTAGTTCATCCAGAGTACCAAAAACATCATAGACATCATCTATTGTGGTTACTAAAGCATTTACTTTTGTTGCAATTCTTCTGAAGTATCCATATTGAGGAAGGAAATTTACTCCAATTGTCCAGAAAAAATTCTCCACCAACCTATCTCTAGCAAATGGCAGATTCTCTGCTAAGCGTGTTTCCTTCCACCACCTAGTGATTTTGTTTGTAAACAAATTAAATATGATGATGAAACAACCAAGTTTATGTAGTTAAAGAATGTTAAAATTCTCTAGAAAAAGAAAATGGGATAATTACGTAAGCTATATTCAGTTTTTGAATATATCATGTATATTTAATTTAGGAAAAAAGGATAAAAAAATGTCCTTACACTATATGAAAGGAACAAAAATGTCTTTCATTTATAGTTTGGTCCAAAAATGCCCTTACCGTCAATATTTTGGTCCAAAAATGCCCTTCTTCTTATATGTATTTTGCAAATTTATAATTCATATTTGAATTATAAAATATAAATTTGAGTTTCAATTTAGTCATATCAATTACCTACCTGAATAGCAAAGTCAGAAATTTGGCGAAAAATGTGTAGATTTTCTTCTCAATTGTGTTAACGATATGCAAAATCAAATATACACTCATCATAGCTAAATTTAAGTAATTTTCTACTCCATGACATACCTTGCCAAATATTTTAGGTCTTGAATGTGAGCTGCTTGAACAATGTTGAAGTCAAGTCTAGCAAGCTCTAGCAATAAAGGGAACCTCATGTCTTGTCTTTTCTTGTAATAATTAATGAACCATTTGGTCTCTAATCTCAACATCCTCCAATGCAATGGAAGCTCCAAAGCATGATGCACTAATTCAACCAAATTTTGGTCCATATATTTTTTATTTTGATCAGCCAAATATTTTCTTAGGTGTTTTTCTGTCAAATTTCTTGCCAATTCCAACTCCTTTTCACCTTCTATTGCAAGAAATGAAGCTTCATATAAACATAACATCCCCTTTGTATCAACATTATCATAGAAACCATCAAAAATTTCTGCAACCAAAACAAGATTTTATTAATCTATATGCATCATACGATTCGAGCTCCTGTGAAATTAAAACAAAAAAAACTTAGTCATTTTGGACAAATGAACTTTTTTTTAGGTCGCAATTTAAAAATATGTTCCCCATTATCTAGCCACTAGGCTAATGAGGGGCATAATTTAATGAGTGGTCAGTCAAAAAGAAGAACGCATATGGTGCAAATAATCCAAAAAATTAAAAGCGCTTCCCTTTTAGTAGATTTTACCTGGTGTAAAAAGTCAAAAAGTTTTAGATACTAGATGGATATAGCAACCAAATAAATAAAATAAAATAAAATACTATAACGGACCTTGTGAAACGTTAAATCCATATTGTCTTAAGAGCCTAAATTCCAAAGCTTTAGCATACAAGTGATCCCTTTTGCTATTTTTGTCATTTAAGTCATTCAGAATGCTGCAAATTTCATCTTCAAAGTGATAAGACAATCCAAGCCTTTGCAAATCATCAATAATCTCCAATTGCTTAATGTTACGATCACTAAGCATAATCTTCACTTCCATCTTCAGCTCATCGCGACGTCTCATGAATTTCTCATCCTACATATATTTAGGTTAAAAAAAAGAAATTAATCAAAATAATTAATATTAAATAAGTTGATAAAGAGAAATGATTACTGCATAATGATTCTTGAATGATTGAATATGAGTATAATCCCATATAGAAGGTTGATAATTTCCAGATCGTCTAATTGGGGCATTAGAATTAATGCAGGATTTTGGAACCTCTAATTTCCAAATTAAATTTGGTTTTCTACTAAACGTTGAGGGAGAGATGATCATTAATGTTGTGGCTATTGCCATTTCCAGTTTATGAGTAATTGAAATGAAGTATATCCATAGCACTTTGCTATATATAGCAATTAGAATTACGTGTCTTGTCTTTGTACTATTGTTGAAATGACAAAAAAAGTACTCTAGTGTATTACAACCAAAGTGGATGGAGCTAATCTCCATTTTCTCCGAGTTCTTACATCGATGAAAGATATCTGTCATGATTAAATATAAATAGTTAAGATTTAATTAATTAAAGTAAGGTCTAACTATACATAATTAAATAAGTATTTACTTAGCAATATTGAACTTTTTTATTTTGTTTTTTTTTAAATTTCTAACCATTGATAAGTCATTTCTTTGATTAATGACCAAAGAAATATTATTAGATATGATTTTTAAATTTATAATTTAATTATTTTATATTTTACAATATCATAGGTTGATTCAATTATCTTTTTTTGAATTTACTCCAAAAAAATATTACATATTTCTTATTTTCTCACTTCACATTTTTTAAAAATAAAAACTGTTCAAATAAAAAAAACGGATACGCCTAAGTTGCAAAAAGAGAAAAGTATTTAAAATATTTATGAATAAAATATATAATATTTTACTAAAATTATGGAATTTACCAAAACAATTAAAATAAAAATATATGAAAAATCTATTATCCTAACCATGATTAGAATGTTACTTTAATCAATTAAATTTTAACCATAACACATGTCTTTCATCCAAGTAAGAACTTAGAGAAAATGGAGAGGAGCTCCATCCAACCAAAGTGCTGAGGGCGAAGTTAAAATAACGACAAAAATCTACAAGTAATTTTGGCTCAAATTTTATATTTAAATTTAAAAAATTTATTTTATTAATAATGTATAAATATTTTTAAAAATCCAACAAATTATATTTTTTTAAAATCCAAAATCTATAAATTCTGATTCTTCAAAAGATCCGCCCCTGAGTCTAACTTGTGTTTTTCATGCATATAACTTGTATAGTTTATCTAGTCATGATGATTTAATTTGCGTATAAAATATTAATTAAAATTTGATTAGATTTGATTGACCTACGGGAAAGAAAGTAGCACTAGACAATAATCTAAAGGAAAAAGACATATATATTATTATAAGGGCGGAGTTAGAAGTCCAGACATGAGTTCGATTGAATCTAGTAATTTTTTTTCGAATAATATATTTGTGTTAAATTATTTTTATTAAATATATTAAATATATTAAAATATTAAAATTTAAAATTCCAATTGTTAACACTCAAAATAATCATTTTAAAATTCAAAGTCCGTATAATTAAAATTCTAGATCGTCTCTCCTTCCTCCCTCTCTCTATATAAAATCCAATACTCATGTTTCACATGACAATACGAATAATTGAATAGCCGATGGGCTTCAATTTACAATAGTCAAAATATTACAAGTTGTAATTTTTTATATAGAAATAATTATAAAAATATATTTTAAAGTATTAGTTAACGTACATAATATTTGGCTCTCAACAAAGAAACCACAATTGAAAAAGAAAAGGTAGATAACTTAGCATTATTTCGATATTTATAGTTCAATCAGCTTTTATTAGTTTTTTTAAATTAATAATACTCCCTTCGTCTCATATTATATGAACATTTTTCTATAAATATTTATCTCATATTAAATAAACATTTACTAAATTAGGATATAATTAATTATTTTTTTCTATTTTATTTCACCATTAATTAATGTATTAATGATTTTTTCTAACTTAATTTAACATATATTGATATAAATAAAAAATAAAATGGTATATTAATGATTTCGTATAAAATGAAAGTATAATATTATTCAAACTTGTAGAAATGCCTCAGTCCCAAATCTAATTTCACGAATATCAATGATGATTATATCTTTGTACAACCACCATCTCGTCATATCAATTTTTTTAATTATTTTTTCTTATCAAAAAAAATTTAATGGGCCATTATTGATGGCTAACCCACTGGCAAAATATGTTGCAAATGATATAATTTGATATGGAAATAAGTAATTAAAATTAAAATTACTGTTCCATCAGAACACCTCAGCTAGCATTAATTTGATTGAACAGAAGCCTCAAATTGTAATACTACAGTTAACCGTTCACCGGAACAAACAAACAATTATGATAATTATTTAGCAGTAATAATAATAATATAATATTATTATATTATATTTAATGATAATGATAAGTATAAATATTTATAATTAATACTTTGTATAATGCGATCTGAATATCTTAATTAGCATTAAGTAATTTTGTGATAATAAATATTAACAGTAAAAAAATAATCTATTAACATTAAATATATCTTTTACCGTAATGATTTGAATGAAACCTTTTTTTAGAATCCACACACACAAATATTAAGTGAAATATAAATACCATTTAATTTTTTTTAGCATAAGTACCAACAAATAATATATAATTCTCAAAATTGTACCATACCAAACAAATATCAATTCCTTTATGTGGGTAGGTTTACTTGCCTAATTGACATCTTTTTATATTTAAAAATATTTTAATTTTAAAATTTTTATCTACATTTGCTTAGATGATTTATGAACACATTTATGTCCAAAACTTATTTTAAATAATAAATTTTAATTTTTTAAATTCTGTATCGAATCAAATAATGACACTTATGAAATGGGAATCCTAGTATAATTTAACATGTTTAACCTAAGGAGTTGAACAATCTTTTTAGTTTAAATTTTTATCAAATCTATTTCGAAAAACCTAATTTAGTGAGACTACCAAACATGAGAATTGTCGTGCCGCAAATACTAGAGATTATTATTTTTGGTCTCACAAAAATGATTTATAGACCACCTTTCAAGTGGTTAAGTTGTTTTTTTTTTAAAATGAAAAAAGAGGCAAAATAGATAAGAGAGGAAACAATGGCTACTACTGGAGATGATTTCCCCCCTAAATTTATCGGTTCTTTGGTGCTCCATAATATCTATATATTGTGTAATTAGTGTATGATATGTGTATTTAGTATGTATATATTATATATTGAATATATATTAATTGTACATTTACTATATACAAATCTATACTATATTAAATATCACAAATTTGTGAAATATCACAAAGCAATAGCAACTGAATAGTAGTGAATTTTTTTTTTAGAATATCACAAAAATGATTTAGAAATAGTGAAATTTTTTATGAATTCATTGAAACAACACCTCACATGCATACTTATTGAGGTTGATCATCTTTTTAAGTCGTTAATTTGATTTGAAACAAATGAAATTCAAAAAAGGCAAACTAGGTAAGAACATTTTATTGTCATGATTTTGGTTCTTTTGACTATTACATTGTCAATGAAGTGCTGAAGAATGATGAAAATTAAAAGCAGAGTTTTTTGTTTTTTTAGGTATTGAGTAATTAAGACACTATGAAATTAATTAATTAAATTATGAGAGGCTCAAAGAGTAATTTGGAAATTCGATTTATTATGTGGGAATTTTGAATTCCATGTCCATCTCCATCTCCATGCTGGTACATGCAGTGTGATGTTCTTGAAATATTCAACACAATCTCAATGAATTCTTCAGAAAACAGCAATTCTTCACTAATTTTGTCTTTGTTCATCATTTCCCACA
>JBCEWC010005537.1:0-24769 GCA_038996855.1 Solanum aculeatissimum
AAAAATCATATTATTTATTTATTTTGATTTGCTATAAATATTTATTTTTATAATTCATATTTAATTACTTAATTCAAATGCTACTCTTAATATCTATAACTCTTATATGATTTTCATATTCATAACCTATAAATATTTAATTTCAAACTTTAAGATATCTTTTGGTATTCCTTAGCTTATCTATATAAAATCATCTTTTTATTTCTGTTATCAACTTTCAAACATTTATTATTAGAATGTAAAGCTCAAATTAAAGTAAATCAAGCATGGCATCCTTCAAGATCATTCGTATCCCGCTTTTCTTTTCCTTTATTTTCACAATAGCATGAGGATTTCAACATGTGCTGTTAAACTACTTCTCTGTTCCCAACATGCTTATCCATCTTCAATCTCCGTAAAATATAACATCATCCTGACTTTTGAAAATTCTTTTAGGAATTATTCCAATAAAAGATAAGGAGCTTGTAGAGAAGAAAATACTTAGGAGGCTTTAAAGATAAAAGAAGATCAGTAAGTGACAAGTATAGATCTATGATTTGAGTCATCCAACTTTAACACATGCTTACAATTTTATATTCTTGATTTTTTACCTTTATTTTTAATTATTATTATGTTAATTTTTAATTTTAGTTGAAATTTCACATGAATCTTCTTTTTCATTTCCTCTATACCCATATTGCCTCTCATTTATTGTCCTGCTTTAACTGAGTTGTTCTTGTATATGTTTTTATGATTTAGATTGCATCCAATTGGAAGAATGACTCGTTATTCATTCCAAGTTAGTTCCCTCCTATGATCTACTATTTCTTTCAAATTAATTATTATTTTGCTATACTATCTGAGCTTCATAAACTAAAATTTATAAAACTATTTGTTAATTGTGCATGCTACCTGTCATATATGTGACTGACTAAATATTTCATTTTTTTTATTTTTCAGCCAGTGTGAATCTCCCTATAATCAGCAGAATTCACATAGTGATAGTGTAAAGTATGATGGAATATGTAAAGGATATTTAAACCGTCAAATCGAATTCTTAAATGTGAGCAAGTATTTTGATGCTTTTAATCTTTAAATTTAATTATTTATGTTTCAAATAAGGTGAATTGATTGATACCTACTTTCAATGATTTATATATAAGGTTCATAAAACTAACACCGATATAATTGGAATGACCAATTCCAAGGTACAAGTATGCATATGTTTGGGGTTGATAACCTTATCATTTAATTTTTTTTATGTGTAGTATATTGTGTTATCTAATATTTAATCTCAAAGATAGAAAATAATTAGATAAAGTTTTTCTTGTTTTATTTTATAACTTTAAAGCATGGTTTAATTTGTATCTATGATTTTTCAAAAGTTGTATATTGATTAACAGGGGATACATGTGCAAAGCGCGTGCCAAGAACTACTAGTTAATATAAGCTTAAACATTTGTATTGGTTCTTTCATTTGTTTTTAAATACTTTGACATTATTTTCTGCTTTTGGTGCGAATATATTTGAGTTGAGGGTCTTCCAGAAACAACCTCTCTTATCTCTATGAGATAGTGATAAGGTCTGTATACATTTTACACCCCCTCCCTCCCAAACCACACTTGTGGGATTTTACTGGATATGTTGTTGTTTTTGTTGTTGACTAAGTCATTAGATAAAGAAGAGCTTTAAGACGGGTACCCAAGATAGTATGAGTCTCTAAGTTTATGAATTTTCTATTTGTGCCTACTTAGTATCCTTTAGTTGTTAATGTGGAGTAGGATAATGCAAGAATTATATAGTACCCTTAAGAGTCATATTGAACGGGGTTATATATAGACGATGATAAGCCTCTTAGTATAGTTCAACTTTCCTAGTTCAAATCAGTACAAAAAGAATTTAGAAAAGTTCAGTTTGCTCTAGATTAGGTTTTATGGACACCATCTATGGTCCTTAGAAGCAACCACAAGCAATATATGTGTCCCATAGACAAGACTTTAGAGAAATAGAAAATCAGGCTTCGACTCTATGACCTGGGTTTATAGATCGTAGAATAGTTCATGAGTTGTAAATCCTACTTCACGATTTAACTTCAAAGAATGTATATTTCAGTACCTTGGCATTTACGGACAAACATGATGGCTTGTAAAGAGACCTACTGGTCATAGTTGGTCTCATTAATTCAATCTTTAGAAAGTTGTAATTTCAATACTTTGACTTTTATGAGGATATTATATGAGTCGTACATTGGAGTATGGGTCAAAGATGAAGGGTCATGGTTCATTCTTCAAAAACTTAGATTTTCAGTAGTTAGGTTCTATGATAAGACAATACAATCCATAGAAGATATTACTGGTCGTAAAAGGGTGTTCATAATTTAGGTCCAAAAGCTTAGGATTTCCAAGTGACTTCTATGGATGGATTTCTATGAGTCATAAAAGGTTCTAGGTTCTTTAGATGGTCTCAAAATGTTTGTTCGACAGTTATTTCTTAGAGTTAAATGATTTTTTTCTCACTTTTTAAACTCTTATATTATGTCATTTTAGCCTATTCTAAGTGGGTATATCTGATTCCTATGACACCTAGCCAATCTATTCACTCTCATTCTCCCGAATTCCAAAACCTTCTCTCTTAAATCTTCTCTCCCAAGATAAGATCAAGGCTCCAAAACTTCAAGTCTCCTTCAATTTTCAATTAAGGTTCCAATCAAGGTATGTAGTAATTTCATCAGTGGATATCCCTTCATCCATTGAGTCCCAAAGAAATCCCTATTTCTTTAAGTTATGATCTCTACAAACCTAGGGTTTTATAATCTTCTGTCAGGACTCAAGCTAGGCCTTAAGCGTGACATTGTTATCAAAATTTCAAAGGCTTCCAACCAAACCATCTTAGCATATCATTAAGCGTACATAAGGTAAGAACATCATTAATAATCTAGATGAAAATGGAAGATAAGTCTCAACTTGAAAATTTAACAGGACAAGAACAACTTTAGTTTGAAACATAGGGACAATATAGACTCCTTACATTCAACATGCCTCTACTAACTAATGTAGAGGAGAGGGCTTAGGATATATTCTTAGATCATCCTCAATGAAGGAAAGGAAGAAGCATAATAGTATCAACAAACAATGAAAAAAAGCTCAACGACTCACCTTCGAAGTATGGGGACTCACCAATTAAGTGTATAACAACTCTGCTCCTAGCCAAGAGTATGGGAAGCAGGGGGAACGTCCTCTCCTACATTATAAAATAATGTAGACAAAAAAGTATGTGTTAGTACTTTTAATGTACTAAGTATGTGAGTAGTATGCATGAAATAAACATATATAACATGGAATATAAGTCATGAGATGCAAGGCCAAACTCAATGAGCATGATAAACATAAATATAACATATTGTCAAGGCATCAAAATCATGGTAAAGCTTAGAAGTAACTTAATCATTTTGTAGGATTTCAACCTTAACAAGCAATAAGACTATGTCAACGATAATGTGAAATCCGATGTAACTTCCATATCAAGAAGAGATAGGCTACTTTACCAAGGCAGGATTCATGAGAACCTTTAACATCATGAGCTATATGTGGATCCACTAGCTAAGCCTATAAGGCAAACTTACGATGGCATGTAATTTTAGATAAAAGATTGATGCGAGGATTTCCTTGGAAAGATAACCTTTCATCTTCTGGACTGAACTCCATCTCAATCCTTCTCGGTGCTAAGTCAAATTTCAATAAAATAGTAAATTATAATATATTAAATTAATCATAACTTGAAGTCATTAAAATCATCAATAACATATAATAGCTCATTAAAATCTTAGTGATCCAAGCAATCTGAGAATTGTCCTTATCACACTTTGAATCCATGATTTGATGAGAGAAATCCTTTCACCACTTTTCATTCATTCCTTAAGGACTTTCATAAATCATAATTAAATATTTTAATAAAACTTGGGTGACATCCTTTCCATTCACAATCATAGATCATAGTAGATTAGGGGAACTTCTATGGGTCCATTTCAAATCAATTTTAAAATATGTAATTCAATGAAATCATGAAGAATAATATCAATTGAAATCATAATTAGAGAAACCATATGAAATTCATGAACAATAGATAGTCTTATAGAGAATTCACATGTAAATCATCAAAATCATGCAATTGACATCAATTCACGTGTAAATAAATTAATAATCATAATATAAAATATAATTTGCACAATTGAATGAAGAATCATGAAAATTCATGCATTTCATACTCATAATTGATTGAAAAAGTGAAGATTTCCTTGGGTTTGATTGGAAAAAAGGACCTATAAATAAATATCCACATACTTTGATTAGAAACCTTTGAGAAAACTTGAGTATTGATGGAGGAATTTGGAAAGCCTAGTTGATTCGTCAATGGAGTCTTGTAGGAGAAGAGTCCTTGTGAGAACTTGTGGAAATTAGAGAAACCTTGGGAATGGGTGAGTTGTGAAGAGCATAAATGGTTATAGGGCATAAATAGGGCAAAACGACATAGTTTAGAGGTTAAGGAGGTAGAAAAAGTAAAAAATATCCTTTATTAAAAACTATTAGACAAGGTTTACGAGACCCATCTATGGTCTGTAGTTCCTTGTATAGATTGTACAGTTCGTTCATGAAAGTCAGGCATATATTTCAACTTACAGGATCTCGACCATGAAATAACTTCTACAAAACGTAGGTCTTTCTACAGGCCATAAACTCTCCCTGTAGGACCTCTATATACTTTGCCAAAAATTTCCAGTTCACAAGATTCAATCCACGAGTCCAAAGTACAACTCATACATTCTTTTACAGGCTCATCCTATTCATTTGTAAACAAAGTACTAAGAACCTTATTTTCTTCCCAATTCTGAACCCTCATCTATGACCTCTATCTACGGTCATGGATCAAATTACGACCTGTGTAAGCACCTCATAAAGACCCTTCCAAACTTAACAAAATTTCCATTGTTCAGGGCCTTTTTAAGATTGACATCTTTGGGTCGTGCTCCTTTCTACAACCCATACCTTACTCTCATAGTTCAATAAGATTTTTTCTAAAAAATTCTATGTCCAATATCCATCTACGAAGTCCATCTATGATCTGTGAAGTGATCTATGATCCGTAGATGGTGCTCGTACAACCTGTACTAGTCTATTTTTCTACATCTTTTTCGTGTTCCAACTTTCTAACTTATATGGTATTGCATCTTCATGAATTCTTATTTAATTTTAGATTTTTTTCATGATTTATCTTCACATGCATGAATTAAGCATGATTATATGATTTCATGTATGATGCCATGGGTTTTATTGACTATTTCATGAACCCAAAGAATGCAAGTATTTTCATGGTCTCAATTATGCTATTTTTACATGCAAGCTTATGAACTCAGATTTTTCATTAATTAAGAATGCTTTATGATAAAGTATCAATATCTTTATATGAATATCATGATTTAGATGTTTTTAGATAAAGTGTCTCTTAGATTATGTTATGTTATAAAATCATGATTTTAAGGAGCTACTTTTATGATGATGTTCAGACTATATGAATGATTCAATATTATCAGTTTCTTACCATTTCATATAATTATAATAATTTTTGTTGGAATTTTATTTAGCAACGAGAAAACCTAGGGATGAAAGCTCATTCTCTAGTAGAGACAAAAGACCTTTAGTAGCAATCCCTTTGTCTTAGAACTACATGCCCCTCCATAGGTTTTCTCTCAAATATAGATTAGTTAATGGATCCACCGTAGGTCAGACTCATGGTCCTTACCTTGATAAGTAGGACACTCTCTTTTCAGTATGGAAGTAGTATACTGAACTCTATGTTGTAGCTTACATAATTTAAGTTAGTTAACAATATCTCTCACCTATGACTATGATTTTAATAAATATTGCATGACCTTGTATTATGTTTTCAAAATAAGATTATCAATTTCATGTTATGATTACTTAGTTATCAGTTGTTGGTGAGTCCTCATGTTTCGAGAACGACATTATCTTTCTATGGCAATACTTCTATTTAAGTTTTAGATTTAAGAGTTAGATAGATACATGTCCTAGGAACTCACCTATGTTATTAGAGGATTTCAGATATACAATTAGATTTTCACTCATGTTGTTCAGATTTTGTCATATTATGATATGAGACTCTTTCGACTATTCATGCTTTACTTTTATGTTTTAGTTATTCATTATTAGTATTACAGTCATGCCATGCCATGCCATGATGTTAGATTGATGCCTCTCATGACTTTAAGCATCGTATGGTGACTAAGGAATGTTCCAAATCATGAAAAACTTGCTACTAGAGTATTAGGTTCAAGTGTCCTAAGGTGTCTAAAAGTTGTGTTATGTAGAACCTTCTTCATGGATGTGAAATGAGCCACATTTATGAATGAGGCAGTATGAGACATTTAGAAAATACGTTACTTGTTTCATACTCTTAGTTGTGAAGTAGAGGTGAACCCTATAAAGTTTTCTTCTAATTCATGATTTACATGTTTACAAAATCATACTTCCAAGAAGAGCTCCCTCGAGAAGGAATCAGAATGTGGAGCAAGAAGAACCTATGGCTCTGGTTAACTCATTGGATGAACAAGTTACTCATTTTGAGTTTAGGGTTTCTTTTCAAGTGTTAGCCCAAGCTATGACTGCCTAGGCGAAATATAAGATTCTATCTCCCAGGAGCCTAAATGTGGGTATGATGACAACTAGAGTTAAAACTTCACTCAGCTAAACTCTATTGAATTTCATGGTTCTAAGGTGGGCAAAGACCCACACGAATGTATTGATGGTATCTAGAAGATTGTTGATATCATAGGTGTCACTCTGGTTGAATGTGTGGATTTGGCTGCTTATTGACTGAAAGGGGTTGCTCAAATTTAGTGCAAGCAATAGAAGAAAGTAAGGGCTATTGATGTGGGTCCATTAGATTGGGACAAGTTTAAAGAAACTTTTCTAGATAGTTTCTTCCCTCTTGATATGTGATGACATTCAAGCATACCTCATGGTTGGAAGATGTGGATGATCGTTATAAGCATAATAACCCAACAAAGTGTTGGGGTCGAATCCCACAGGGAATGAGAATTCAAGATATGAAGTAATGAGTTGAATTAGGCATTTGTAGTATCAAAATGGGGGGTTGCAAGTAAATTAAAACTAGAGTTCAACTAACAACAATTCTAAGATGCAAATTAATAATAGATTGAGAGAAATGACGGGTATGTGTGGATATGGAATGAGAACTTCTCAACTGGGTCTAAATACGTAATTGTTTGAGTTAAAAATATGTAAGTAAGTTAGGTTTATGGTAACCACTACCTCATTCAAGATAGTAATGGTGTTTCACATGAACCTATTACAACTTCACATGCAAATCACTCAAGGACACGCCTGGGCTGAACAACTATGAGCAAATATCTTAATACTTTAGCCATTGAATCCAATTTTGTGGCATTCAACTGAAACCCCGAAGGATGTTCAGCTAATACACTTGTCATCCACTCCAATCACTCAAATTAATCACAAATCTAAAGTTAACCCAGAATTTGCAACCTCAAGATTAAAAGTTAAACATGGTGACAAATGTAAACTCACTCAGATTAACATCAAAATAATCAAAATATCATAGACCCAACTAAGAATTCAAGAACCCATATCATATACACACCCTAACATTAGAGTTTTGGCCACACATGTTGAAAAGTAAGAAAATGATACCATAATCTGTAGCCATGAATGTGGGTAAGATGAATTACAAGAGAAAAGATGATTTTATTCTACTAATGTCTCGAATCTCTCCTCCAAAAACTTGGAAATAAAAAAACTCTTGTACTTCTTCATCAAGAAGCTTCTATGTACTCTTTCTCTCTCTATCTCTATACGGTAAGCTATAGAAATCTAATATGAAATCCTATGTACAATATCCTTTCCAAAACTCTTTTATAGTTAATGCAATTTACTAAGAGTTTGTGCACCATTTCACCATTCGGCGGTCAAGGTCGGCTATTGCCGAGTATTTCGGTGATGTACCGAATGTGCACTTGACCGCCTTCTCCTACATCACCTGAAGGTTCAAGTCTCTCAAACTATCGATGATGTATTTTTCCATTGCCAATAATGTTCAGCGATCCACCCAACCTCTACCTACGTCGCCTTATTGTCATGAACTTGGGGGCTTGAACACTGCAATATTAGGCGATCACAATTGTACTTCGATGATTCGCTGAATAATTTGGATTCAACCAAATCACTCCTCAAAACAAATCGAGAAAGTTCTAGATATTGAAAAACATGCCTTTCAATAAATTCCTAACTCACATTGGTAAAAATGATGAGCATTTAAACAGTGGCAACACACACTCATAATTTACATTCACCGCATATCCACATTCACCGCATATCCAAGCTCAATACTCACATAGTCAACTCAACATGCATCAAATCCATCAATGGATTGATTCTTCAAGAGGAAGACTAATTAGTAAGTTAGTATATGCTTCTCGTCTATGGCACCATTTGAATCAACTATATGGACTAGAGACACGATAAATGCATTTGAACGACTTTTCATGTATGCACGGGGTTTGCAACAAAGATCAAGGACATCATTCATAATCATTCATCCATCAACAACAAAAAGAAAGAAAATCAAAAGAACTACTTATCTATTACAACCCAAAATAAAAGAATATTTACAAACCAAAATTAAAAAGGATTTATTTAATTACACATCCAAAACCAATTATCCCAACTCAATAGGCAATGCGAATGCTCACCCCTCCTAAAAGAACATTGTTCTCCATACATAAAAATAATAACAATATAACACAAAATGAAGGAGTGAGTTTAAGAACCCTCGTGATTCACTCCATATTGCTCAAAGGTTGGGATTGAAGGGAGCTCAACTATGCTTGGATACATCACTCATGGACCTCTTCTGGGATAGATCTCTTGAGACTGCTGAAGTGATGACTCCATGTGTCCTAGTGAACTTTGTTTCCCTGCTTGCCTTGTTATTTTCCCTCCTAGCTTCAAATTTGTCGGATAAGGTCTTTTCTCTATCCTTCACTACCTTTGATTTGTGAGGATCCTCCATGAACTTACGCCTGTTCTTGAAAACATTACCTTTCACCTTCATGTACATGTAAGGGTATATGTTTTACCTTGATTTGGCCATGGAGATTTCATTTTCTGGTGGCCATGTGAGGCTATTGGCACTCCTTCCACTCACTTAAGGAACTCAAAATGGCCAATATACCTAGAGCTGAGATTGCCCATCTTCTTCCCAAACTATATCACACCCTTCATCATTGAAGACCTCAACTGTACCTGACCTGTCAAGAAAAGCTAGCCAAGGGGTAAGAAACAAGGAAAATAAAAGAAACTTAGAAAAGATCTTGGTAAATGGGGTCCTTTTTCCCATGGAACAAGTTTAGCGGATTGCCAAACATATTTGGCAATCAAAATGACCATCGCCGATCTTAGCAGCAATCAGAGTACAAGAGTACTGTCATATTTGGCGACAAGTGCAAACAATCAATAATTCATCAAATTAATTCGGCGGTTAATGAGACTGTCTCTAAATGTGAAAAACACAAGATTAAAATAAGGTCGACGTGCGTGGCCTTTTAGTGAACCACCGATTCAGCTTTGGCGATCAAATTGGCCATCGCTGAATCTGGTTGGTAGTGCAAGTTTCCCACAATCTTCACACTTCCAAGGTTTGGATCAACAAAAAAGGGGAAATTCCACAAGACGTGCCTAACCTCACATTATAAATCACATAACACATATGAATTTCTTCCTATCATTTGTATTAGGAATACAAATTTGGTCAAGTGATGACTTACCCTTAAGAATGATGTCACCCAATTAATCATTGGGCAACTCAATTTGCTCAACCAAAATCGCGGGTTACTTAGACTTCACCCTAAGCACACAAATCAAGCAAGACAAACACATGTATTCCAAATAGAGATTCCAATAATCCAGATAATTAAGCACACCATGACTTCATTTAAAGTAAAAACACCTCATTCAACACCCAAACTTTGAATCATCACTTATGTTCTATCAATGTCAACCAAGCTATTTAAACTCAAAAATCCCTAATAGTCGAACATTCATAGATCTTTAATCCCACATATTTATCACACAAATAAGACTTTTAAATACCACACAATGTACATACAAAGGTGCTATTAATACCAACTTTCAAAATAGCAACTAAACAAAGTGTGAATGAGAGTACACACCTTAGAAGCCATGACCTAACAATAGAGATGAAGGAGAAAGTATTAAAGATTGTAGCATCAATCCCAAGGAAGAAAGTCAAAAAGAAAAATCTAAGAAAATGTGTGTGATGTGCTCTAGATGAATGGTATATGAAGAGCTTAAAAAGGAAAGAAAATCTAAGTGCATTTAAGGAGTGAAGTAGGTGAGGCAGTGCAACTTTGGTGGTACTGGGTGATACTGCATAACTCATTCCATGATCCACCGATTGCGTTCAAGATTGCCTTTACTTATAGTGTTTGAAGCTTATCCAATGCACCAAAGGATAGAGAAACTGTGTGTCACCAAACCAACTCCGTGATTCACCGAGTGGTAACTTTGACCAATAAAATTTGTAGCACCTAAGGGTCATCAATCATCACAAAGTGCGGCCAAAATCAAGGTCACCATTTCATCTCAACTATACGCTTAGTTGCAATAGAGTCTGCTAAAATTGACAGCAACCAAGGGTACATTTGGTGACCCAAAAGGCAGAGAAATTGATGGTTGCCTTTCTCATTCGGTGATGTGTTGAGTTGAACCTGGGATCACTGAATTTAACAGAAACTCTAGGATAATCGAATGATCCAAGAAGTGGTCAAAATCAGGGTTGCCAAAGTCAATTAGTGATTCATCGATTTGTGCATTTTATCACCCTTATTCTCATTCATCATATTTCAACTTAAACACCTGCAACCATCATCACACATTATTTTAAATCCACTAAATCTTGGGTTGCCTCCCAAAAAGCACTTGAGTTTCCATCGCGGCATGGCTTTGTTTGTTACAAGTTAGGCCTCATCCATGTACATGATGTTAACCACCCGAACACTTAGAGGTTTGCATAGTACTTTTCCAACCTCTGCCCATTTGCCTTGAATATTTCCCCTTTTTGATTCTCAACTTCAATCACACCATTTGATATCACCTAAGTGACCTTGAAGGGTCCTGACCATTTAGACTTAAGCTTATTGGGAAACAACTGCATCCTCAAATTATATAGCATCACCGGGTCTCCCACAATAAATTTTCTTTTCAGAATCCTCAGGTCGTGCCACCTCTTCATATTTTATTTACAGAGTGATGAACTCTTGTATGCTTTTAATCTGAACTCATATAACAAATGGAGTTGGGTAAGTCGAGCTTCTACAACCTTATCATGCCTGGAGTTTATCCTCTTTAGAGCCCATAAGGCCCTGTGTTCTAGTTTCACAAGTAGATGGCAAGCTTTGCTAAACACCATCTAATAAGGAGACATCCAAATGGTAGCTTTGTAACTGTATGGTATGACCACAATGCATCATCGAGCTTGCTAGCTTAGTCATTTTGGCTCTTGTTCACAGTCATTGCAAGGATAATATTTATCTCCCTATTGGAACCCTCTACTTGCCCATTGGCTTGAGGATGGTATAGGGTTGTTACTCTATGTTTAACTCCATGCTTACTCCATAAAGACCTGAACATCCCATTGCACAAGTGAGATCCACCATCTATAATAATGGCCCGAGGAGTATCAAATCGGGTAAGTATGTTCTTCTTTAGAAATTAAACTATGATTCCGCTCAATCTACACCTCTTTTTAAAGGTTAAAGCGGTCATTGTCAAGTAAATAACCTAACCAAGGTTAGAGTCAAATCCCATAGGGAATATGGTAGACTCTAGAATAGTTCAATTGCAAAGTGGGGGTAATTAACCTACTTATCTCCCGAAAGAGGAAGTTTGTATTTGTAAAATAAACCTATACTAATGTAAGTGTTATGAAATCAGTAGAAGAGCTAACTAGGATGATGTGTTCCCCATTATTCCCTAACTCATCATTACTAAATAATTGTAATCTTTTCTAGTGAGTAGAAGTAGAACCGTAAGTTAAGTTTATCAAACACTTTGATCCAACTGTAAGGTAAATTTCACCACGGGATTTGATCCATCTCCATAGTGTAACACTGCTAACCCTTACCTATTATCCCAGTACAATCTCCCCTTGATCTAGTTTGATTGCTAGACGAGAAAACATCAATAGAATCTTGTTAATTATTCTATTTTCCAATTTATTACCTCCTTTATTCGACAAGTAACACTAGGCAATTTCTAATGTTGGCCACTGTTAAAAAGTGTTTAAGATGAAGAGAATTAATTAATACGTTCATACACACCTTTCAAAAATTATAAATTATCTGATTTTACCTTGTTAGTTCTTCATGGTTCTCACAACCTGAGTTGTGGATTTAGCTAGTCATAATCAGTGTAGATGCAAGAATCATGATATAGAATAACATAATTGAGCACATACAAGAATGAATTTACGAACAAGAAATCCAACTCTTGAATAGCAATCACAAGAATCATGAACACAAAAGATTATTTTTCTCTCCCTAAAAATAATCAAAACTGTGAACTACTGCGTACTCCATGGAAAAACTTAATAAAAAATAACCTAAAAACCTATTTATAATGTCTAAAATGCAAAGCTAAATCAAACTAGGAAAACTGGGTCGGCAGGCTCTACAGGCGTACTCTACAGACTGTAAAATATTCCATGGCCCATAGTTGGGCTTTCATGGACTTCATTTTCAGAATTGGGGTGCCTTCTACGAGACCCTTCTATGGGCCGCATAAGATTCTATGGACCATGGAGGGTTTCACGTGATGACTTTCAAGTAATTCCCCAATCTTTGATCCTCAGGGTACGACAGTAGATCTATGACTCGTACAATAGTTTATGGCTCATTGACTTGCTCGTAGATTAAACTTTTGAAAATCACCCTTCACTGGAATTTACTAAGACTCCCCTTTTATGGCCCGTGGAATTATCCACGACCTGTAAAGGGTTTCATGAACCCTCATAGTCAACATTTTTAGCAGGCTTCACCCAAAAATCATACCAAGCCTGTAATCCTGCATAACAAACATAAAAACACATCAAATCTAACAACATCGCTTTGAGAATGCAAAAAATTGCAAGTTTTAAGCATAAAAAATATTGTATTTTGGTAGCACATCAATACCCTTAACTTAAAATTATTGCTTGTCCTTAAGCAACAGACTCAATCTACATAAGCAGTACAGCAACACATAAACCTCAGTCTAATGGCATGCATCATATCAAGCTCAAGCACTTTTTGAGTAACTATACCACTTATAATCACCTATCATGTAGCTATCAAATGAACCAATACAGATCAATATAATCAACAATGCAACTATGACAAGCAATGTAACCTATGCTGATCAACATTCACTAAACTAGTCTAATATTAATAATGCAATACAAGTGCCGTCACAGAAAGAAGTCCCATCTCTCACTCATGATGATGTTTTTCTAGATTGAATACTTGGGACTACACAACCCCACTCACTCTCGCAAAAGATATTCAAAACACTATGAACAATACCATATGCTTGCCCCTATACTCATGACTATGATCTTCAACTAGTTAAATTAGGATCACTTTAGGACTTGCTAGGCTTGTAACGTAGGCTCAGGAGGTTTTGGTGTGCTATTTTGGGAACATAGTGACTATTGGCCTCCTTAACTCTGCGTTTTTCTACACTTTTGCCCTACCAAAACTGTTGTTTTTATCTCATGCTCCCTTTCTCCTACTTCAAGCTTTTCTGGGTACCCTACTCTCATAACTATTTTTAGCACAATGCCTTCTATTTTTACACTCTTTTGCTTTTCAGATCATTATTTAGTCATCTCTTTATCTTTCTCACACCCTTTAACACATTCTCCTCTTTTTTATGTATCATTAGCTTCCCCCTTATTTTGATGATTTTTTCTTACACTAGCCACCCTTAACTTAGGCTTTTGGCCTGAGTTGAGGGGCACAATATCCATCCTTTGAACTAGGGCCACTTTTGGTAGCCACTCTCAACTTAACCTTTTTGCCTTAGTCAGGGTGCACAATGTTTAAGGAAGGATTAGAGCCAATTTTAGGATTTATCATTCATTAAGGCAAGGTTACTCAGGTATTTACAAAGAAGAAGGTATATGCAAGGCTTAAAACATTGGATCAAGGGATGTGTCACACATTTGGTTGGTCTTTTGGGCTAAGTGGACTCATCAGAACAATGGTCTAAGATCTTTTCCTAACCAACCAACCTTTAGTCTAAGTTAGAGTAACAGGGTAAGTTCTGAATTGACACATAGTATATGAATCATGCAATTAAGATCACACACATATGACACTGATTACACTATCAACCCAAACTCTTAGATCACACTTTTCATCATAATTTGATCTAACTTATTAGAACAAGCGCTGCCAAATTCTCAATCATGCATGGTTGCTATCAAAGCTAACTAACAAAAATTAAAATTTTCTGGTGGGTATCATTTTTCATAGACTAACATATGCCATATATAGAAAGTACTATATGCCACTAATACTGCGTAAACATCCTAAACATGTCGGTTCAACAAAAATTAAATATCCTCAGGGAAAAAGAACACAGGCAAGAAAACTCTTTGGATTAAAAAATTATGGTAGTTATAGGCCAAGGTTACTTAGACTTCACTAAGGCCTGTAACTACTCACATCCCATAAAAAAAGATGTGCATTGTCCCCAATGCACAGAAAATGTTAAAGTAAAGAATAAGGGTCAAAAGAAATATGCCTGGGCACCTAAGTGCCTCTATCTAGCTGAGGCTGTCCACCCTCAACCTACCTGGTGGACTCCTCAACTATAGAAGTGTGTCCAAAGGGTCTAACACCCCTCACTCTCTCTAGCTCGCAAGCTCGCCACATCTCCTCATCATGCATCGAACGTATCTTGGTGAGCTCTATCTCCTGCTCTTCTATCTCCCCCTCTAGTCTCGCAACACCTGGGTCATCCATGTGGGGCCTCTTCTCGAGAGAAGGTAATGGTGTTTCTTCAGGAGTAAAAAAATCTACCACCACCTTAGTAGGGTCGGTTTATGGAAGGACGACTAGTGTTGCGAGGGAGACTCTCATCTTGACCCAGAGTTGCTGGATCTCCATCTGAATGACCATCAAGTCTACATGCCATGCTGTGCTGAGGATCTGCTAGACTTGCTGCTCAATCCATTAATGCGGTTGTCCATGGGTATAAGTCTCTCCTGGATAGTAGTCTCTGTGAACGTGTGCATGCAAGCCTCGGCCTCTGAAAGAACATGGCAGACCCAAGGTCGAATCTGCTATAGTAACTAAGCCAACTGGGACACAGTGCAGGCCTGTCTCTATGTCATGGCCTATATGGATACTACGAATATGAAAGTCATGATAGTGGGTGTTGAACAAGTGGGTGTGACCTCTAGCAAGGGAATAGTAGCAGTGGGCCCCCTATCTATATATGTCTTAGTCTTTGGGGACCCCTCAGCAGTAGGTGCTGCAGTGGTAGTGGTAGATGGAGGCTTAGGCGGTGGAACTGGGGCGACTATCTCTGATATCTAGACTGGAGGTCGTGGTACCCGCTAAAGTGCCACTAGATTATCATCAACCTTTATCAGGCTGGTATCCAACGCCCTCTAAACCTCTATAAGAGTGTCCACAAGATGAAAACTCTCCAATCCTATCACTAAGCAGAATCTGTAGATGAGGCATGAGAAAAGGATGGAGGTGGAACTCTTTAGGGTCGCCTCATGAATCTACTAAAAAATCAGCAGGGCCCAATCTATTTCATAGCTAGCCAAGATGTTGGCAATCAAAATAGTACGATCTGGCATTAATGTATTATTTGCAAGTGTAGGCTGGATCCGCGATCTCATAATCGCTTACTAGAACTTGGCGAGAAAACGGAGGGAATCCTTGATGATAGGCTCCGCTGACGTAGCTACCTAGTCAAGGTCTGGTCCTTGATCTGTAATTTGGATAGCTACCCATCTCATCAAACTAGCCCGATGGACCAGGTCTCTCATGATGGCCATCTCTCGAGTCTACCTCACTCTCTAGTCAAACTCTAGTGTAGATCTGGGGGTTAAGGGCTCGGGCCCAAAAATCATATGATGGATAGTAATCTCCAAAATATCCACTTGAAAACCCCTCATATAATATGTGTTGGCCGAGGTTCGGCAAGGGGTTTCTTCTCCTTGGAAAGAGAGTTGAGGACTATGGTGGCATAGAAGATGAATAACTCATGAACAATGATTGGGGAGTACTTCCCCAATGGCTTTGCCAGCCACTGAAGCCTGTATCTGGTGATGGAATACTGCAGGATTGGGGCACTCTATAACCCTGCAGTGATGACTTTGGGCTCCTAAAAAATGGAAAGATCTGGTCGTCCACGCTTGTTCTTTTATAAGTCCTCTTGAAGATATCCTACATCCCCTCGACACACCACCAGTTAGATCAAGCATCGAGGGGAGAGGGTGATGCTTGAGGCGGTGGTGTAAATGTGGTATTTTTCCCTGCCTCAGATGCAAACTTGGATCCTCTCTTAAAAGAGGTCATCTGGATAGAACTGTTGGCCTTTGCTCCTCCCTCGTCAGACTGGGGAGGACGGACCACAATATCTTGAGTTTGGGCCTGCTTGGTGGTGTCCTATGTTTGTCGTGACTCGACATTCTTATCTGATTGGATGCCAAGCTTCTCTATTGAACCATTGGACTCAGAAGTGGCATCAGAGTAGGTGGGCTCGTCATGTAACTGCTCCTGCATGACTCTAATCTCCTCACAATGGGGCTTCAAAGCCATATTACTTGAAATACACATGTAACAATCAGAATTAGCCCATGATTCAAGAAATGAAAAGCAAAACTAATACTGAAATAGACATACAGGGGTCTATAAGGGTCCTTTTACGGGCCATAGTAAAAATTACAAGCCGTAAAGGTCTCTCGTAGAAATAGTATACACTAAATTTAGTTACTGCAATGATATCTATGACAACAGGTATGACTCGTATAACATTCTATGGGTCATAGATTGGTTCATAAATACAATTCTAGGTCTGACTTTTCTATAGGAAGGCCCCTACGAGAAGTATTTATGAGTTGTAGAATAATATATGACTAGTAGAAGGTCTCGTCTGATGACCTCCAAGAAATTCTAAGTTATTGGAATTTCTTATGAGGGAAAATTATGGCTCGTGGAATATTCCACAAGTTGTAAAAGATCCTCGTAAAATAACTTTTCCAGTAACTTGAACTCCCAGGGTCATCAAACGGGTCCTAAAATGACCATTTACAATTATATCAGCATCGAAGAAAAGACTCACACCCCACATGATTACATCAAATACCCAACCCCTAGCATGCTATGATTATATGCGACCCCATCAAATTTCATTTTGCATGTTTGTTTAGCGATCTGGCACCATTTAAATGATTAGCAATAAAACACACATGTTGTCACATATCAAATTTGCACACAATTTCATTCAATTTCAAATGACACTTGGCGACATGGTTCTAAGTATCATTCAAACACACATGCAATATTTTTTGGTTCCTGACACAATCCTAAGGTTATTTTTCAACATTAAAATTAGGGCCTCATCGACAACACACATAAAGGAAATCAAGAATTTGCAATCATCAATTTAAGAACACCATACTCATTAACAATTTCAACCAATTTAGGATAATTTTGAATGTTTAAAGGTTTTAGGACCAAGAACTTACCAAAATTTGAGAAAATTCAGTTGAATTTGAAGGAGAGATTTGGATGAGTTCAAACCCTAGGTGCTGGAAGAGTTGCCAGAAAGTTGGCTATAAAATTTTGACGGTGATCGGATGGGGAGGTCGGATTTGGCTAGGGTTTCAAAGGGGGATCAAGAATTTTTGTAAATATGAGGGAAATTAAGGTCAAAATAACATTTGACCCTTTTTATACCTTTATCGGGTCAGTTCAAAAGAACTGGGCTGGGATTTTATGAAATCCTATTTATGATTCAGAGTAATCTACAACTCGTATATCGTGGTTTCGTAGGATGCCCGAAGCCCTAATTTGTGTATGGGTTCTACAAAGCAGTTTACGGGCCGTATAATGAAATACGACCCGTAAAGTAGGTCATAGAAACCCGACACTTAGTAAAAAGGTAGAAAACTTACCTGGGCTCCATAAGCATCATTCAAGTCCCATAATTATTTCTACGTGTCGTAAAGTTGGATTGTGGACTGTAGTGCATATAAGGTTGCTTACTAGAATTTTATATGAGTTGGTGTACGACCCGTACATTGACATATGGCCCGTAGATCCAATCGTAGAATCACCCTTTGTTGCCTATTCAACCCGAGATAGCTTACTTGGTCCTGTACTTACATAAGCTTCACAAACCACATTGTTACCCTATATGTCACTAGTCCACTGTCCATAAATTACAAACCATAAAGTAAAAATTAAACTACCTACAAGTCTAAAAGATTAAAAAAGATAAATGAAAACTACTACTATTACAAAGTATCTTGGGTTGCCTCCCAAGTAGTGCCTGATATCTTATAGTGACATGACTTGGACCATCTGATTACTCAAACTTCATCAATGGCCCAAACTTTCATCTTCAGCTCATCTGGGCATTTCATTAACTATCAGATATTGAAGATGACTTCTTCATTGTTCAATCAAAACTTGAGTTGGCCTGATTCTATTTCCACCAGGGCTCACCCAATGGCTAGTAAAGACCTTCCCAAGATGATTGAGACTTCAAAGTCGACCTCTCAATCTAGGATCACAAAGTTTGAGGGGAATATGAATTTCTCAACTTTGACAAGTACATCATATAATATTCACACAAACTTCTTTACTGTCTTGTCAGCCATCAACAATCGTATAGTTGTAGGGTAGGGGCTTCCAATCCTAGCTTCCTGAACACTGCAAGGGGCATTAAATTTATACTGGCACCTAGATCACATAGTGCCTTTGCGAACTCGACATCACCTATGGTGCATGGAATGGTGAATATTCCAGGATCCTCTCACTTCTGCACCAAGTACTATAGATACCATACTACAATGTTGGAGCTCTTGAGAATGCTCGTGACTCACAGTACACTTCTTTGTGACCAAGCCCTTCGTGAACTTTGCGTACCTGAGAATTTCCTCCAATGCTTCAAGCAAAGGGATATTGACAGAAAAATATCCCACCATGGAGAGGAAGTTCTTGAATTTACCTTCCCCCTCCTTCTTCTTGAGTCTCTAAGGGAAGAGAGAAGGAGGTTTAGGAATATATTTTAACTCTTGTAGTGCTAGCGCTATGTCACTCTCCCTATTCTCAGCACGAACATCTTCACTATCAATATGCGTTCTCTCAACCATATCCTCACGAACATTATCATCATCAATTGGCACTAAAGGATCATTAGTCTGCTTTCTACCACGCATCGTGACTGCCATACACTGCCCCTCATTTTTAGGATTTTGAACTGTGTTACTGTGCAAAGTACCTTTCTGGCACTGGTTCAGTTGAGTTGACATCTGACTGGACTATTGCTTAAGCTGCTTAATAGCCACAAAATAAGACTCAATTTTCTCATTAATGCTGGAGATGTCAGATTTCATCCCCCTTAGTGTCTCATCCTGAGCATCAGCCTTCTTCAGTGGATGATCAAACATCTCTTCAACGTGAGATGTGCCAACACCAAAATTTTGATTATTCAATGGAACATACAGACCATTCCTGTAGCCATCTCTGTATCCCCATTCAACATCTCTATCCTAGCCCCTATTCCCATTATAGTAGCCTCCTATGTTGTTGTCTCTGAAGACACCATCTCTTCCAAAGTTATGACCTTGGTTTCCTTGACCTTGATGCCAAAAGTCTTGATTTGACTCTTGGGAATTGGTCCAGAAACCCGCCATCTGATCTACAACAAAAAAATATCCTCTTCATAATAAGGCTCTTCGTACATGGGTTATTGTACAGGCTGATGCGATACTGCATTCACTCTTTGTTGGTTCTGCTTCATCAGTAACTCCACATTAGTATTAATTCTAGTAAGCTCCTGCATCACCTCTTCACTTTCCCCTATTTGCATCGAACTAGTATTGACTGAGAACAAGATTTTTGTGGTGGCTTTGTCCCTTGTCTCCCATGCACAGTTTGTCTTGACCACTCTCTCCATCCTCTGTGCAATCTCCTGAATGGGCGATCTATGAATGAGTCTTTTATGATAGTGTTAGCCACAACTTAGCTATTTTCGTCCAAGGCTTTGTAAAAGATCTCCACTAGGGATTTAATAATAATTTTGTGGTCTAGGACACTCCTCAAGCATTTAGTAAATCTCTACCATGTGGTACTGAGTGAATCACCAGACACCGGCTCAAAGTTGTTGATCTGTGCTTTTAACTTCAACTTCTTTGAGATTGGGAAGAACCTCTCCAAAAAGGCCCTCTACAACTTATTCCAAGTGATGATTGAACTCTATGGGAGCTCAGATAACCATAATGTTGCATTTCCTGTGAGATAAAGTGGGAAAACACAAAGCCCAATGATATCCATAGACATATTCTGGTTTCCCATCATGCTCTTAGAGATGAACACAACGTTGTGTAGATGGTTATGCAGATCCTTTAATGGTAGGCTCGTGAACAACTCGTGATTCTGCAATATTTGGAGCAACCCACTCGACACAACAAACTTTATGTCATCTAGCAGTGGAGGTAACACAATATCTCTTATGACTTCCATTGCCATAGGGTCAAGCCAATATTGATTCCATTGATTTTCTATGACATGAGGATCCTTTGGTGGTGGACTTAGTGGAGGTGGGTTGTCATTGTTTAGATTAAGTGCTGCATTTATCGCAACGTTAGTAGCGTTGTTCATATTGTCCTGGGCCATTCTCCTTGGCGTCGTTTTTTGGTTTGTGGGTCAAACGGAGTCAAGGGGTCGCCTCGACTCTAAGTATTGTGCATACACTACCCCTGCATGTTGAAACAAAGCAAAAACAACAAGAAATATAAAATTAGGGAAATAAAGATTAATCCCCAAATTACTTGAACTAACAAGTCTAGCTGTATTTCTTGCAACGACGCCAAAATACTTGATGTCGTTCAAGCTACAGCTCTTTTTGAGGGTTAAAGCGATCGCTATCAAGTAATCAACCTATCCATGGTTAGGGTCGAATCCTACATGGAATATGATAGACTCTAAAGTAGTTCTATTGCAAATTGAGGTGATTAACCTACTTATCTCCCAAAAGAGGGGGGGGGGGGGGAGGGTTGTAATTGTAAAATAAACCTAGACTAATGCAAGTGATATGAAATCAGTAGAAGAGATAACTATGGTGATGTTTCCTAATGATTCCCTAACTCAACATTACCAGATAATTGTAATCTTTTCCAGTGTGTAGACGTAGAATAGTAAGTTAAGTTTACCAAACACTTTGATCTAACTATAAGGTAAATTTCACCATGGGATTTGATCTATTTCCACAGTGTGAAACTACTAACCTTTATCTATTTTCCAAATAAAACCTCCCTGTGATACAATTTAGTTGATTAGACGAGAAAATATCAATCGAATCCCATTAATTATTCTCTTTTCCTATTCATTACCTCCTTGATCCAACAAGTAACACTAGGTGAGTTCTAATATTGGCAACTATTAAAAAGCCATTCATGCACACCTTCTAAGAATTATGAATTATCTGGTTTTACCTTGTTAGTTCTTCATGGTTCCCAAAAATCTAGTTGTGCATTTAGCTAATCATAATTAGTGTAGATACAAAAATCATGATATAGAATAACATAATTGAGCATTTACATGAATGAATTTACGAACAAGAAATCCAACTCTTTAATAATAATCACAAGAATCATGAACACAAAGGACTATTTTTCTCTCCCTAAAAATAATCAAAACTATGAACTACTGCGAACTCTCTACAAAAACTTAATGAAAAATAACCTAAAAACCTATTTATAATGTCTAAAATACAAACCCAAATCAAACTAGGAAAACTGGGTCGGCAGGATCTACGGGCGTACTCTACGGGCCATAAAATGTTCCATGGCCCATAGTGGGGCTTTCATGGAATTCATCTTCAGAACTAGGGTGGCTTCTACGAGACCCTTCTATAGGCCGTATAAGATTCTACGTCCCTTGGAGGGTTTTGTATGATGACTTTCAAGTAACTTCCCAATCTCTGATCCTCAGGGTACAACGACTAATATATGACTCATACAATGGTTTATGACTCATCGACTCACTCATAGATTAAACTTCTAAAAATCACCCTTCACTAGAATTTACTATGACTCCCCTTCTATGGCCTGTGGAATCATCCATGACCCGTAAAGGGTTTCCTGAATCCTCATAATCAGCATTTTCAGCACACTTCACGCAAAAATCATACCAACCTTGTAATCCAGCAAAACAAACATAAAAACACATCAAATCTAATAACATCGCTTTGAGAACACATAAAATTCCAAGTTTTAAGCATCAAAAGTGTTGTATTTTTGCAGCACATCACACTACACCCTTTGTATCATTAGATGGCAAGATGACTGCCTCCACCCACTTTGACACATAGTCTATGGCTGGCAAAATGTACCTATTTCCAAATGAGCTCGCAAGCAGTCCCATGAAGTCGACTCCCTATATATCAAATACTTCTAACTCTAAGATCGGGGTCAATGAGATCTCATTCCTCCTAGAAATGATGCCTTAAAGTTGGCATTTCAGACATGCATTAGCAAACTCATAAGAGTCTCTATGAAGTATTGGCTAATAATAGCTACTTTGGAGGAACTTAGACGCAGTATGGACTCCTCCATGATTGCCTCTGACTGGTGAGGAATATCACTCTTCCAAGATAGCCTCCAAAGAGGACTCAGGCACGCATCTACAGATCATGTTATCTGTACACTTCTCGAAAAGATAGGGCTCATCCCAAAAATACTTCTTTGTATCAAATAGAAATTTCCTTCTTTGGTGGGGATTGGAAAAATCTGGCACAATTTCACACACAAAATAATTCACCAAATTTGCAAACTAAGGAGAATTGATAATTTCTACTCTCATTACAACCTCATTGGGGAATCTATTAGATATGTCCTCCTCCTCAAAACTTGAGTTTTGCATCTCATGTCAAGACAAATGGTTGGCTACCTGATTCTCACACCCCTTTCTATTTTCACCTCAAAGTTAAATTCTTGTAACAACAACACCTATTGTAATGAACCTTGGTTTAGCATCCTTCTTTTCCATGAGGTAACAACGAGCTGCATGGTCAATGTGTACAATGACCTTTGTGCCTAGGAGATAGGCATGAAATTTCTCAAATGAATACACTACTACGAAAAGTTCTTGCTTGGTCATTGTATAGTTATTTGTGGAAGTATTCAAAGTATTACTTGCATAATATATAGGATGAAAGAGCTTTCCTCTTCTTTGACCCAAGATAGCTCCTAGGGCCACCCACTTGCATCACACATCATTGTAAATGGATGTAACGACCCGAAAATTTTAGAAACCTCTTATGGTTGATCTTGTATGGTGTTATAATGGTCGTGGTTAAATTTGGTGGCCACGGGTGGAGTTTAAGTGGCCGAACGCAAAACGGGTCATTTTGGGGCCTAGAGAGGCCGGTTGGACAGTGCACTTCTCAGATACATACCTTTTGGTGTAGGTTGAACCATGTGGGATACTATATATCTGATTGCAAATATTTGAATTAGCGTTGCAACTCAACTTGTCTCACTCAATTCCAAGGTCGGATGAAGAAGTTATGGCCAAAATAGTAGGACTGCCTGAAATTCGGAAGACATTGGAGATAGGCCCTGGAATTTGCCCAAGGCATGTGAGACGGACCGTGAAACTTTGCACGGTCTGTGAGGTGTTCCATATAGTGGTACAGAGAGCATGGGGTGGCCAGGACCCACCCCAAAAGCTAAGTTAAGGTCCACGGACCACCCCATGGTCCGTGAGACCTCAGACGGATCGTTTGGTGGTCCGTCAAGTTGGGAAGCAACTTGGACGAAGCTGTGGTTGGTTTAAATGGCTAAGTTAAGGTTCACGTAGAAGGAGGATTGACCTAGGTTCATATTAGTATTGTCAAGATTGATTCAAGCTTGCTAGGGATTAGATTTAAGTGATTTAAGGAAAGGACCTCATTTTTGGACTGTTTTGGGGCCTCCGTTTAGACTGCTGCAAATTTGCAATACCATAACTTTTAGCACATGATGAACTGGGTTGGACACTTTATATCGAATGCAAGATCCTTGAGTCAGCTTCACAACGCAACTGGTTTCACTCAATTCGGAGCTCGGATGAGTGAGTTATGATTGTTTTTGTGAGACTGCCCGAAACTGGAATTTTGCCTCGGAAAGTTTAAGTCAAGTCTCACGGACCATCAAACGGTTCGTGAAAATGTAGACGGACCATGAACAGTACCGTTAAGTGTAGCAGTGAGCTCATTTTGGCTCGGAGTTGGGAATTCGACTAAGGCATTTTTGACGGAAGGTTGCACGGCCCGTGAACAGTTTCACGGGCACAGTAGCAGCCGTTTAAGCTTCCGTTTGACACTGTGTTCAGTCAAAATTCCATTTTATTGAGGGTATTTTCGTGATTTAATTAATTCCTAAGCCT
>JBCEWC010005538.1:0-24768 GCA_038996855.1 Solanum aculeatissimum
GATGACATCAAGAAAAAATATGATGTTATGGATGACATCAAGAAAAATATGATGTCATGGATGACATCAAGAAAACTTTTTTTTTTGGATCATTATAATTGGGTTAACTCTATGCAAGAAGAACTGCTCCAGTTTGAAAAAAGTCAAGTGTGACACTTGGTTTCAAGACCTTCAAACAAATCCATTATCGGGACCAGGTGGGTGTTCAAGAATAAACTGGATGAAAATGGAGTCATAACAATAAATAAATCCAGGCTAGTGGTTCAAGGATTCAATTAAGAGGAAGACATAAACTATGATGAAACATTTTCTCTAGTGGCTAAGATGGAAGCAATTAGAATTCTCATTACATTTGCTGCATATATGGAATTTAAATTATTTCAAATGGATGTCAAAAGTGCTTCTTTAAATGGATATCTCAAAGAAGAAGTATATGTGAAGCAACCACCTGGTTTTGAGAGCATTGAATTTCCTAATCATGTGATGAAGCTTGATAAGGCTCTCTATGGGCTAAAACAAGCTCCTAGGATCTGGTATGAAAGGTTGTCCAGATTTTTGTTGAGTCATGGTTACAAAAGGGGTATGATTGATAATACTCTATTTCTAAAGACTAGACGCAAAAATCTGTTGATTGTGCAAGTCTATGTTGATGAAATAATTTTTGGTGCTACAACAAATTCACTATGTAAAGAATTTGGGGACCTGATGAGGAATGAATTTTAGATGAGCATGATGGGAGAATTAAGTTTCTTCTAGGGATACAGATTAAGCAAACACTAAAAGGAACTCTCATCAATCTAGACAAGTACATTAGGGACCTACTAAAGAAATATCAGATGATGAAAGTCAATCCCATTGACACACCCATGGGAACCAGTTCAAAATTAAATGCTGATGAACCTGGTCCCTAGGTGAATGAAACTATGTATCGTGGGATCATAGGGTCATTATTGTACCTGATTGCTAATAGACCTGATATAGTCTTTAGTGTAAGAATGTGTGCCAGATTTCAGGCTTGTCCTTAGGAGTCCCACCTAAAAGCTACAAAGAGAATTCTGAGATACCTCAAAGGCATTGACAACCTAACACTATTTTATCCAACTGGTGACTCTTTTGAATTGGTGGAATATACAGATGCTGACTTTGATGGGTACCTGGTTGACAGAAAAAGTACTTCTGGGATGACTCACTTTCTGGGATCATCTCTCATCTCTTGGGGTACTAAGAAACAAAACTTTGTAGCATTTTCCACAACAGAAGTTGAATATGTAGTTGTTGCTCTCAACTTTTATAAATAAAGCAACAATTGAAAGACTTTGGAGTCCTGACGGATACAATACCTTTGCTATGTGACAACACTAGTACTTTGAATATGACAAACAATCATGTTCACCATAAGACAACAAAACACATTGATATGAGACACCATTTTCTCAAGGACCAGGTTGAGAAGGGCAACATATGTATGAAATTCTACAGTATAGAGGATCAGGTAACTAACATCTTCACTAAGACTATGTAAAGATCAGTTTGAGAAAAATCAGATGAGGCTAGGGATGATTACGTTGAGTAGATCTGAGCAACCCTAGTGGTGAAATCTCTCCATTTTTGGCTAAAGTTCATGTACAGGTATCTAAGTTTTGCTCCTCGGTATCTTGAATTCACTTCCATGCTCAATAACATCATAGGTGCTAAAGAAGGGATGTTGAAAGAAGTTCAACATAATTGCACAGATCGTCAAGGAATTGGTATCCTATAAAAGGTTAGTATTCTAATTACAACTACAGAGCAATCATTAAATGTGTCAGAACAACCTCACGTCTCTTTTCCTTCTTTGAACCATTGTCTTATCAACCTTACTCCCAAAAAGATGTACCTTCTCAAGGACCAGACACGTCTATTCACCTCTATAAAGTCCCTATCTACCTTACTTCCCACACATATTTTTCCTAAATTCTCTCTATCTCCCTTGCTTTTTTTTACTCTCAACAATTTGTCACTCAACTCCTATCTTTAAGAAATTTACTTCGTCAGATACTGAAACCCCTCTCTCACATAAGATTGACACTCCTCCTTCCACCCCCATTCATACTCCTCTTAAACCTGAGGAGTTGGAATCTTCCGCAAAGCCTAGTTTCCTTGTGCCCATTTCTATATCTGAAAATAGAGACACTAGTACTTCACCCCCACCATCGACCAAAGTTAAACCACCTCTTCAATCCATGGGTTAGGATAGTCTTTCTTATCCCTTACATGGGGCTCCAGGTTTAACCATCCTCGTCTCAACCAGGTCCCACATCCTCCTCCATGTTCAAAAGACGTTTTGATGGTGACCTATTGGTTGAAAAAAGGTACTGAGTCAAACATTTTGGCTATTGGAGAAGAGTGGGTAGTTCAAAGTTTAACTGAAATGAAAGGTGAAAACTTGTTTTCTCAGGAGGAAACCAAGTCACCTGACTTACAAATTGTTTTGGCCTCTCCTCTATTTGATTAAACTCAGTAAGTGACGTACGACCCATAACTATGGAAGACGATGAAGAGAATGGTGATGAAGAGAACATGCATTTGATCTGGAAGCTACAGAAAAGACCAGTCTCTGATCAACCTACACAAGCCAGTGGAGGGGACTTGGTCTTTGATAAAGGAAAGGATAAAGTTTTTGACACACCAGAAGCAACTAAAGTCTATCCAACTAGAGACACTTAAAGAAAACTTCTCAGTGATGCAATGGCGGTAAGAAAGTCTAAAACTTCCAGAAAGAGGAAACTCAGATCAGTGTCAGTGATTGAGGCAGAAGAAGTTCCTAATGACGAGATAATTGATGTCACCAAAGATGACAATGATAGTGCTACAAAATTGGATTAGGCTCTCGCTGATCTTAAGCAACAAACTGAGGATATCAAGGCTTTAAGGCAAATGACAACTAAGGGTTCCAAAGGGTAAAAGGCCAGGAAGAAGAAAAATCCAAAAGAGGTGAATCTACTTACACTGAGTGACCAGGTTCACAAATCAAGAATGCAAAAGTAGATAAAATCTTGAGCAGGGAAAAGAAAATTTATATTCTTGAGAAACAAAAAGTTTTGAATAGGTGAGGTTCTGGGGCAAGAGGAAAACCAGGGATGCATGAATTGGTCAATGTTGTGGTGATACAAGGATAGGATCACCTGTTTGAGTGGCCAGTTCCCACATTACATGAATGGGAAGTGAGGTGATTTTACTACAACATTGAGTTTCTAGAGGATAGAAGTTGCAATACTTCTATAGGAGATATCACATTTCACATTGATGAAGAAGTTTTGGGAATATTCTAATGGTAGAATGAGAAGGGATTAGGAGTGTACATGATCGTGGTCTTACAGGGAAGTTCATTGTAGAGGTAGGAAAATTGCCTAATTTAAGTTATGTTGGTGTCTCAAAGAAATTTCTCAAAGTCCAGTACTAGTTGTATTTTGAGTTTGTGAATAAGATCCGTTTACCTAGAACTGAGAAGCGTGCAATAGCCACAACTACTGATCTTTTTCTGATGGAAGCCTTGAGCAAGTTGGAGGCAATCAATCTTCCTATGCTAATGATGGAACATTTTCATAAGATAATGACGGTAAATGATGGAAAACATGGACTTGCATATGGTTACCTGCTCAATCACGTGTTTGAGAATTTTAGAATCCGGCTAAAAAAGGGGGTACCAAGTACCATTAAATAGTCTTTCTCACAAACCACCTTGGTGGAATGTGAGTGCAGTGAAGGGAAGGTTGGTAACAGGAAGTCTCAAGTTTTGGATCCATCATTCAACAGGAAACGTTAAAGATGCAGGTAGAAGAGTTGACTACTACACTTTCTACCAGAGATACTGAAATTGTGACTCTGAAGGATCAGTTAGCACAAGGGATGATAGAGGGACCTGGTTCTGCAGAGACGTTTAGGCCGAGAGAAGGAAATAACAAACTGTCCATGGAGGTCAAATCCCTCACTCAACAACTTCTTCAGGCCCATCAAGATGCCAATGCTAGAATGACTTTTTTCCTTCAATCTTTTGCCCCAAAACCCTTTGGTCCCTAGACTAGCCTGCTTCGTTTGTCATTCCTCCTATCCTTTGTACCTGGTTTAGTTCTGACATATTTGTTGTGATTCACTGTTGTTATACTTTGAATATATATCTTTGCAATCTTATTTTGGTTGAATGAATTTCATTGTTCTGTTTTTATGCTTCTATGATATTGATTGTGTTGTGTTGTCCTAATGACTCTACATTTCGTACCTATGTTTTCTATCTTAGTTTACTGTATGTGTTTTTAATGATGCCAAAAAGGGGAAGATGAGCCTAAAGAGGGGCAACTGATTCAGAGGGAACAATAGTTTGTCATCATCAAAAAGGGGAAAAATATTGAATAACCATTTTATGACTAATAAATTATTGATATAATATAAGGACCAGGTCAATATCAGGTTGAAATGATAGAATGGGTTGTGTTGGGCTACAGCTGGAAAAGCTGCCATGGTTGGTGAGAATTGCCTTTTGTTTTACTGAAAGACCAACGGTCTTTTACATGCCCCCTCATGCGGGTATTAAAGATTCATTTTGTAAGAAAAAAAAGATAACTTTTATGGAATCAAGTGCGTAAGTTCAAAAAATCAAAAATTTCACTTTTCTCACCAGTTGAGAGATACAACATCAACTTCTAAGAGAACTGATAGAAGGAGTTTATAGTTTTCTTCTAAGCTTGATGTTGTATTCAGTTCTAACAATTGTAAGATCACTTCCTAATCTATAAAGGAAATGTGATCATTACTTGTTGGTCATGTATTTGTTATTGCGGGATTCGTGGTTAGCTGTGACCTTGAAGTCCTTTGGGTAGAAGTCTATCTTCATCTAGGTTGATGAGAGTATAGGCTGCTCTATTTTGGAGTGTTGCTCAAAGTCTTGTAATTTAGATTGCGAGTAGGAAATGAAGAGAGGGTAGGGAAAATAAACAACAGGTTGTATTTGGCTACTTTGCTCTTGCACTTAGTGTATTGTTATACTTTTGAAAATCCTCTGGGATAGGTCGTGGTTGTTCCCTCCTTGAGCAAGAAGTTTTTCCACATTAAAAGCTTGTGTTCTTTATATTCTGTATTTGCATTCAATATTGTATCTGAGTAGTTTGTGTATAAGGAACAGGTCCTCGTAAATGTTAGGAGCATTCATCTTAACAAGGTCATTTAGCTATTTCAAGTTTATGATTCTTTTTATAAGGATTTTTAAAATTTGCTTGGATCCTTTTCTTCTATAAATTATAGATTATAGAATAACATCAACAATCATCATTTTTTGTTTAGGGAGAGATTTTTCCGTTAAAAGTTTTGTGCTTTGAATATTAATTTTGTTTGAATATGTAGATCACTTGATCATGCTACATCAAATATTATACTTCATTTATCATTACTTTTCTTAATTTTTTTTAATTTATCATCTTCAATGTTCTTAATTGCCAGCTTACGCATGATATCATGTAAAATAATTAGGGGGTATGCTTATTATTTCAATATATTTTAATTCCAACATTTTAGCAATCAATATTAGCTCAAAACAAAATTTGTGCAATCAATATTCTTTACATTATTTTCCTTCAATTACTATACCACTATTTTAATACTTCATTAAGAGACTCTATCTTAGATAAAATCATCTTTACACTATTTTTCTTCAATTATTATACTATTAGAATGGAATTAGATATTGACTATAATAAACATAACAAAACTTAAATGGAAATTTTTTTCTTATTGTGACTAAGCTCCTACTTGGCGAATCTGTTTTCAACTAAAATAGATTTGATAAGAAAACAATAATCAAAATACTTTTAAAATAATAGGCAAAAAAAGTTTTAAAGGAGTCCAAAAAAATAAGCATAAAAAATTTCAAAAGAAAATATAGCCAAAGGATTAGTGTAACACCCCCAAATTCATCCTGCCTAATCTGAGATGAACTTAGAGAAAACTGAGAAGAATGACTGAGAAAAGTCACTCGGAGAAAATCACGAGGGTTATCTATGGCCCATAAATGGAGTCTAGTAGGTCACCTTGACACTTGAAATTTTTTTCCAGGTCTAAGGACTCAAAGTACGAGAGGGTATACAACCCGTAGAGAATTTCATGGTCCGTACAAATGGTTTTGTGAATTAAGATCTAAAAATCAACTTCCCAGAAAATTAGGTTACGAGTATGACAGAAGACCCATATTTTATTCTACGGCTCGTAAGAGAAGGTTTCGTGGTTTTCATGTCCAATTCTAGTAGCTCATGTTTTTGGACGCCCTTTCTATGAGAGGCCATCTACGAACCATAGAAAGATCCACGACCCGTAAATGAAGTCTCGTGGATCCACTCAACAGTTTTTAAAGAGAGTTATTTTGCTTATTCCCACCCTTTTTAATTAAATCCCTCAGTATTTTGGACTTAATTTAAGTCTCATATCACAACTCTAAGTGTATTATCCCATAATACACACTTAGAAAATTCTTGAGCGCATCAGAGAGGAAAGAGAAGCGAGGGTTTGGTGTCCAAGTTGAGGATCGTTGAAGAGTTGATCATTCTCTGTAATTCCAGGCATGTAAGGCTAACTAAAACTTGGGGTTGTTCCCCTATGTGCCCCCAAAACTTGGGGTTGTTCCCCCATGTGCCCCCACTGATGATGATAGTAAGATTTTGAATGTATTGAGTCTTCTTACATGATGTCCTTAAATGTTTTTCTTGTAAATTTTATAAAATCTATGTATTTTCATATGTTAATGATCATCCTGAACTTGATTTTACTAAGTTAATGCTTTTCATGAGTTATTTCAAAAGCCCTATATATGTTACTTCATAAAAGGTTGTATGAATGAACCTAGGGATTGAGTCTAGAGCCTTGATCTGAACATATTAATTTTGATTGTGATTGAGCATGATGATAGGTTGATAGAATTTGATGGTCCCATGAGTCTGCATAAATGAACTCTAAGATTGGTCTAAATAAAAAGATTGACTTATAAACTTGATGAGCTGAAAGAGACCATTAAGAGACTCATTGATTGGTTGATTGAAGTGATTCATGTTTTATGAGCACTGAGTCTTGGGAGGAGTATCGAACACCGAGTTGAGTGAGATTAAGTCCAACTCAAACTCTAGAACTACGTTGCCAAATGTAGGAGAGGATTAAAACTGTCAAGTCAGATATTTTCCCTTGATAGGTCCCTGAATGAATAAAAGGACTAGTTTGATTTGATCTGATACACTATGGATCATTTCATTCTTTATCCTAGCAAGTACTGAACGGTTGTGGAAACATCAACGAGACTGTTGTACGATCACTAGCTTATAGGTGATTGTTGTTGGATAAGAGAAACTTCCAGATAGGTTTTATGCTGATAGTACTCTGATTGAGTTGGATTGGACTAGTTTGGATTGGTGTTGATTGGTCAATGTCTAATCTTTACTCTTGTTTCAGATATCCATTGATATCATGATTGGGTTTCTTACGTCTTAATTTGAGTATCTGAATCGATAGTATTCTACATTGATGCATGTTCTATTCATCCATTTTAAATACCAGTATATTCTATGTATTGATGCCCATTTGGGCTTCCATCTTTTCATGATGCAGATATAGGTACTAGAAATCATCAACATGCATTCCGTTAAAGATCTTCTCCTTATTTCAGCTGACTGGTGAGTCCTCCTTAAGTTCGAGGGATGCATATGATTTCATCTGGTTTTTGACTCAAACTTTAGACCTGCTTTTCTTTTGATTTCAGGTAGTCATGGACCTGTCATTCATACCATTGAATAATTGATAGAGACTTCATAGACTAGAGTTGAATTGTTTTATTGAATTATGTTTTGAGCTAGTTCCTTTCATACTAGCCTTATAATTAAGATTGTCCACCCTTTTTATCTTTAGTCTTCAACTAATATACATATACACATGATTGGGTAACTGTGACGAGGCCAAGTGGTTCGCTTGGGGACTAGCAATAGTCTCTAAGTATCGACCACGTCTAGGTTACCCTCCCGGGGTATGGAAAATTTGGTATCAAAGCACAGAGTTCAAGTGTCCTAGGGACTCTATAAAGCCGTGTCTAGTAGAGTCTTGTTTATGGGTATGTTGTGCACCACACTTTATAAGTAGGAGGCTATAGGACATTAGGAAGGGTTACACTTCTTTCGTATTCTGATTCATGCTATTGAGTTAAACTCTATAAAAACTCTTTTCTAATTCGTGTGTTACACATTTGCACATTTACGACCATGCCTCCAAGAAGAGCTATTAGAGGAAGAGGGTATCCGACCAGATAGAATGATAACCAACCTGAGCCCCAGAATCAAAATGAACCCATAGGCCCAACCATCCCTGAACAACCACCACAGATTGATATCTCAAATGTTGAGCTTCGCCAGGCCGTCCAAACTTTAGCCCAGGCTATGATAGCACCGATTGCTAGACAAGGAGCAGGCAGGTAAGATTCTCAATACACATTTAGAGTTCAAGAATTCTTGAGGATGAACCCACCTGAGTTCACTAAGTTTACACCCAATGAGGATCTTGAGAATTATATTGATGAGCTACATAAAGTTTTTCCAGGTGATGCATATGATCGATGCCGATAGGGTTGAGTTGGTTGCCTACCAGCTCAAGGGTGTTGCCAGACTATGGTTTGACCAATATAAGAATGGTAGAGGAGAAGGTGCTCTAGTTCTAACTTGGGTCGTATTTAAGGATGCTTTCATGGGTCGATTCTTCCTGAGGGAGTTGAAGGAGGTCAAGGGTAGAGAGTTCTTGAATCTGAAATAAGGTTCTATGGCGGTGAAAGAGTATGGTCTTAAGTTCATGCATTTGTCCTGCTATGCTCTGGAGATGGTTACTGATATGAGAAACAGGATGGGTCTATACATTGATGGCTTGAACAAATGGTTGAAGAAGGATAGGAGAGGAGATATGCATGGAGCGACATAGACATTGGCAGGTTGATGATCTATGTGCAACAAGCTGAGGAGGAAAGGTAACAAGACAGAGAGGAGTCCAATAATAAGAGGGGTAAAGCCTCTAGCCATGAGGTTGAAAAGAGAGGAAACGAGAATGTTAGTAAGTTTTAGTATGGGCCAACGCCTTCATCTGCCAGTGCACCAACACCCATAGATTGGAATGAGTAGAAGTCTCAGAATTTTAGAGCTCAGGGATCTCAATCGCAGGCTAGTGTGACTTTTGGTTCACAAGGTAAGCCACCATGTGGCAAGTGTGACAAACTACACTTGGGGAGATGTTGTAAGGAAGGAGATGTGTGCTATAAGTGTAGACAAGTAGGTCACTTTCAGAGAGATTATCTAAAGTGGGCTGACAAAGCCCAATCTTCTACACTGGCACCACCGGCTAGAGGAAATCAGAAGGGTGTTATTTCCGGCGCAAGCTGGGCTACAAACTATTTTTATGCCATAGGCACTTACCAAGATCAAGAAGTTGCATTAAATATTGTGATGGGTATGCTTTGAGTTTGAGTCTTCACCTTTGATTGCTATGAATTGCTTGATTTGGGTGCCATATTGTCTTTTGTAACCCCTTATGTGGCCAATAGATGTGAGATTCCTCTTGAGTGTTTGTTTGAACCAGTTGATGTTTCTAATCCTACTAGTGAGTCTATCATAGCAGAAAGGGTTTATAGAGATTGTGTAGTGTCCATATATCATAGGGATACTCTTGTTGCTCTGATTGAGTTAGAGATGGTTGACTTTGATGTGATCCTGACATGGACTGACTTTACGCTGTTTATGCCTTTGTTGATTGTAGAACCCAAATTGTCAAATTTCAGTTTTCGAATGAGCCAGTCTTACAATGGAAGGGTGATTCTGTTGTGCCTAAGGGTAAGTTTATTTCATACCTTAAGGTTAGAAAGCTAATCTCTAAGGGATGTATAAGCCTGATGATGTTGAGCCTCCTATTATTGAGTTCATATCGATCGTGCATGAGTTTCCTAAAGGTTTTCCTAAGGATTTGCCTGGAGTCCCTTCTGATAGGGAGATTGACTTCGAGATTGATGTCCTTCTTGACACTCAACCTATTTCTATCCCACCATATAGAATGACCCCCGTTGAGTTGAAAGAGTTGAAGGAGTAGTTGAGAGATTTGTTGGAGAGGAGATTTATTAGGCCAAGTATTTCACCGTGGGGTGCTCCGATCTTATTTGTGAGAAAGAAAGATGGTTCTCTTAGGATTTGTATCGACTATCGCCAGTTGAATAAGGTGACGGTCAAGAATAAATACCCTCTCCCAAGGATAGATAACTTGTTTGACCAACTTTAGGGTGCCACTGTTTTCTCCAAGATGGACCTGAGATCAGGCTAGCACCAATTGAAAGTGATAGAATGTGACATCTCGAAGATGGCTTCTTGAACCTGATATGGTCACTTCGAGTTCATGGTAATGTCCTTTGAGTTGACAAATGCACTTATAGTTTTTATGGACTTGATGAATAGAGTATTCAAATAGTACTTTGACATATTCGTGATTGTATTTATTGATGACATATTAGTGTACTCCAGAGATAAGGAAGAGTGTGATAATCACCTTAGAATCACTTTGTAGTCGCTCAATGATAATGAGTTATATGAAAAGTTTTTGAAGTATGAGTTTTGGATCAAGTCTATGACTTTTCTAGGCCATATTATCTCGGGCGATGGTATTAGAGTGGATACTCAAAAGATTGAGGCGATTAAGGACTGGCCTAGACCAACTTCTTTGACAGATATAAGAAATTTTATGGGTTTGGCTGGTTACTACCATAAATTTACTGAAGGATTTTCTTCTACATCCTCATCATTGACTAGACTGACTCAAAAGAAGATCAAGTTTTAATGGTCTGATGAATGCGAGAAGAGTTTTCAAGAGTTAAAAACTAGCCTGACTACTGCCCCAGTGTTGACCTTACCTGAAGGGACAAATAGATTCATGATTTATTATGATGTCTCTAGAGTGGGATTGAGATATGTGTTGATGCAGAGAGGTAAACTAGTTGCTTATGCTTCCAGACAACTCAAGTTTTATGAGAGAAATTATCTAACCCATGATCTTGAGTTGGTTGCGGTGGTATTTATGCTTACGATTTGGTGCCACTACTTGTATGGGATGCACATAGATATGTTCATTGACCACAAGAGCTTTTAATATGTATTTATCCAGAAAGAGCTCAACCTGCGACAGAGAAGATGGTTGGAGTTGCTCAAGGATTATGACATAAGAATTCTCTACCACCTGGGTAAACCTAACATTGTTGTTAATGCTCTTAGTAGGTTGTCAATTGGCAACACGACCCATGTTGAGAAAGGAAGGAAAGAGTTGGCGAAGGAAGTGCATAGATTGGCTGGATTGGGAGTTCAACTTGAAGAGTCTACTGAAGGTGGAATTAATGTTTAAAATGGGTCTGTAGTATCTCTTGTAGTGGAGGTGAAGAAAAAGCAAGACCAAGACCCCATCTTGCTACAATTGAAAGCAAATGTGCATAAGCAGAAGGTGATGACTATCACCAAAGGGGGAGATGGAGTATTGAGATATCAAGGTATACTATGTGTTCCAGATGTTGATGGTATTTGAGAAAGGATCATGGCAGAAACCCATAACTCTAGGTATACCATCCACCCAGGGTCAACTAAGTTATACCACGACTTTAGAAAGGTCTATTGGTGGAGTGGAATGAAGAGGGGCATTGCCGAGTTTGTTTCAAGTGCCCGAATTGCCAACAAGTTAATATTGAGCATCAAAGGCCAGTGGAGTAGCCTAGAACTTTGAGATTCTAGAATGGAAGTGGGAAATGATCAACATGGACTTCGTTACAGGATTACCAAGGTCTCACAGATAATATGATTTGATTTGGGTGATAGTTGGCAGGATGACTAAATATGCGCACTTCTTGGCAGTAAAGATGACTGATAACGCAGAAGATTATGCTCGATTATACATAATAGAGATTGTTAAATGACATGGAGTTCCTTTGTCTATCATCTCAGATAGAGGAGCCTAATTCACTACACAGTTTTGGAGATCTTTCTAGAAAGGTTTAGGTTTAAAGGTGAATCTTAGTACTACCTTTCACCGTCAAACGGATGGCCAGACAGAGCACACGATTTAGACCTTGGAGGATATATTGAGAGTTTGTGTCATTTACTTCAAAGGTAATAGGGATAACTATTTGTCTATGATTGAGTTTGCCTACGACAATAGTTTCCATTCGAGTATTCAGATGACTCCCTATGAGACTCTTTATGAGAAGAGATGTAGATCGTCGATTGGTTGATTTGAGGTAGGTGAAGCAGAATTGATTGGACCATACTTAGTTCACCAAGCCATGGAGAAAGTGAAAATCATCCGAAAAAAATTAAAGACTGCATAGAGTCAAAAAAATCCTACACTGATATTACTAGGAGGGATTTAGAATTCGAGGTCAATGATTGGGTATATTTGAAAGTATCATCTATGAAGGGGGTGATGCAATTCAGGAAGAAAGGAAAGCTGAGTCTGAGGTACATCGGTCCTTATCAGATTTTGAGGAGAATTGACAATCTAGCTTATAAGTTGGAGCTACCACCAGAGTTAGTGGCCATCCATTCGGTTTTCCATATTTTCATGCTTAAAAAGTGTCTGGGAGATCCACGGTTAGTTGCGCTTATTGAGAGTATTGGAGTAAAAGACAATTTGAGCTACGAGGAGATTCCTATTCAGATCCTTGACCGACAGGTTCACAAGTTGAGGACCAAAGAGATTGCATCTGTCAAAGTGTTGTGGAGAAATCAATTTTTAGAAGAAGATACTTGGGAAGATGAGGAGGATATGAAATCTAAATATCCACACCTATTCCCACCTGCTAACAATGAGAGAGTTAATGGTAATAATTCTTTCCCCTTCTTTTGAATTTCGTTTTATTCTGAGTCTGACTGACGATAGGGTTTGAGAGTTCGAGTGATGATTGAGTTGATTGTTGATTGTTTATTTGTTTTATTTGCTCATTATCTTGATTGATTGTGTGGGTGAGTGGTGAGCTATATGAGTGCTGGAGTTCATGATAGAATTTGTGCCTTGACTAAGTTCCTAGACATTTTTCTTCATTCGAGGACGAATGATCTCAAGGGGGAGATAATGTAACACCCCCAAATTCATCCTACCTAATTTGAGATAAACTTAAAGAAAACTAAAAAGAATGATTGAGAAAAGTCAATGGGAGAAAACCATAAGGGCCATCCACGACCCATAAGGAAATCTATGACCCATAGATGGGGTCTTGTAGGTCAACTTGACACTTGGAAAATTTTCCCAGGTCTGAGGATTCAAAGTACGAGAGGGTATATGGCCCATAGAGAATTACCCGACCCATAGAAATGATTTCATAAATTAAGATCTAAAAATCAACTTCTCTGAAAATTAGGCTATGAGTGTGATAGACGATCCATATTTTATTCTATGACCCATAAGAGGAGGTTTCGTGTCCAATTCCAGTAGCTCAAGTTTTTGGACCCCCTCTCTACAAGAGGCCATCTACGGTCGGTAGAAAGATCCACGATCTATAAACGGGGTCTCGTGGATCCATTCAACAGTTTTTAAAAAGGATATTTTTTTGTTCACTCCTACCTTTTTAATTAAATTTTCCATCATTTTGGACTTCATTTAAGTCCCATATCACAATCCTAATTGTGTTATCCCATAATACACACAAAAAATTCTTGAGCGTATCAGAGAGGGGGGAGAAACGAGGGTTTGGCATTGAAGTTGAGGATCGTTGAAGAGTTGATCGTTCTCTGTAATTTCAGGTATGTAAGGCTAACTAAAACTTAGGATTATTCTCCCATGTGCCCCCACTAATGATGATAGCAATATTTTGAATGTATTGAGTCTTCCTGCATGATTTTCTTGAATGTTTTTCTTGCAAATTTTATAAAATCTATGTATTTTCATATGTTGATGATCATCCTGAACCTGATTTTATTGATTTAATGCTTTTCATGAGTTATTTCAGAAATCCTATATATGTTACTTCATAAAAGGTTGCATGGATGAACCTAGGGATTGAGTCTAGATCCTTGATTTGAGCATATTGATTGTGATTATAATTAAGCATGATGATAGGTTGATAAAACTTGATGGTCCTGTGAGTCTGCATAATTGAACTCTAAGATTGGTCTAAATTGAAAGATTGACTTATAAACTTGATAAGTTGAAAGAGTCCATTAAGAGACTCATTGATTGGTTGAATGATGTTTTATGAACATTGAGTCTTGGGAGGAGTATCGAACATCGAGTTGAGTGACAATATGTCCAACTCAAACTCCAAAACTACGTCACCAAACGTAGGAGAGGATTGAAATCATTAAGTCAGATGTTTTCTCTTGATCGGTCCCTAGATAAATAAATGACTCGTTTAATTTTATGATCTACTACGGATCAATTCATTCGTTACTCTGGCAAGTGTTGAACGATTGTGGAAAAATCAAAGTGACTGTTATACGATAACTTGCTCATAGGTGATTGTTATCGGATAAGAGAAACTACCAGATAGGTTTCATGGTGATAGTCCTCTGATTGAGTTGGATTGGACTAGTTTGGATTGGTGTTGATTGGTCAACATCTATTCTTTACTCTTGTTTCAAATAGCTATTGATATCATGATTGAGTTTCTTACCTCTTGATTTGAGTATCTGAATTCATAATATTCTACCTTGATGCATGTTTCATTCAACCATTTTACATACCGATATATTTCATGTACTAATGCCCATTTGGGCTTGCATCTTTTCATAATGCAGATACAGATACTAGAGATCATCAACATATGCTCCGTTGAAGAACTTCTCCTTATTTCAGCTGACTTGTGAGTCCTCTTTGAGTTCGGAGGATGCATATGATTCCATTTGATTTTTGAGTCATATTTTAGACCTGCTTTTCTTTTGATTTGAGGTAGCCATAGACCTGTCATTGACACCATTGAATAGTTGATAGAGGCTTCATAGACTAGAGTTGAATTGTTTGATTGAATTGTGTTTTGAGCTAGTTCCTTTCACACTAGCCTTATGATTGAGATTGTCCACCTTTTTTTTTTCTTTAGTCTTCTGATGATATCCATATACGCATGATTGGGTGATTGTGATGAAGCCAAATGGTTTGCTTGGAGACTAACAATAGTATCTGAGTGTCGGTCACGTCACGTCTAGGGTACCCTCCCGAGGCGTGACAATTAAGAAAAAAATTTCTACAAACATTTGAATTACTAAATTTATTAAACACTTCTAAATCAATAACTTTACCTTTTATTAAAAAAATATCAGTTAAAAGAAGTAAAAAAATATAGACAAAAAATTTCTTATAACACACTAATTTTTTATTTTAATAGATTCCTAAAATTTTTGTCCAAAATTTTATAGTACAAAATTTTCTACTAACACACTAAATTTTTCTTTCAATAGAATCCTAAAATTTTATGGTGAACATGTCTGATGTTTTTTCTTAGGAAAAGAAATATATTTCCTTTTGTGCTTGTCCCGAAAAGCCAGTTACACATTTAAACTATCATAACGACCTATTACACAACTTTATTACCCTTAGAAGTGTAACACCACTCACATAATATGTGGTGTATTACACTTGTTTTCAAGTCAGCACTACGTCAGAAGTTATAATTTTTCATATCCTTTTTATTTTGTTTTCTTTAATAATTAATTTTTCTTTTATTAGTTGCTTCATACCGCCATTTCAACTACTCATTAGATCTCGAATAGTCAAAGCATAAATGGCGGTCTCGAAGTCAATTTTCTCAATCCTTGCTATGATTGTCATTGTTTGTTAATTCATCGGAGCTATAGTGGCCGCCGACGCACCGACACTGGCGTCTTCTTCTTTCGCCGGATCCATCTCCCCGTCATTTGCCGCCGGTTGTGCTGTCATTGTTTTCGCTTTCCTCTTTGGATTTGCGCTCAGGATCTGAGGTTTTGAAGAGTAAAGAGAGATGAGTTGGTCTCGATCTACTACTTTTCATTGTTTGCATTTAAGTTTCCTTCATGTTTTGTTGTGTATATGAATATTATATATTATTAGAAAGTGCTTCATTTATGTATAGTCTCTTATGGATTTCTTTTGTGTTATGGATTATTTCTGCATTTGTAGATTAACTTTCTGATTTTTTTTCTTTTATTAACTATATTTTATACTAATTAATTATTAAAATTTTGTAATAGTTACATCTTCTTCACTAAAATTGCAAAGAAGAAACTTTCTGCAATGGCACCCATGGAATGTTTGAAATTCGATTTTTATTTAGGATGTGAAGAAGATGAGATGTGGGGACGGGGTGTAAGGGGTATTTTAATTTTTTTTTACTTTAAAAAATATTTTGATGCTCGTGTTTTTATTTTTTTATTTTTTCACGTTAGTTTTAAAGGTTAAATAAATTCACTTTTAAGTAGTAAATGTTTACAAGAGGATGTCATGATAATTTAAGTATGTAACTGACTTTTCGAAACAAATTCAGGAGGAAATATATATCTTTTTCCTTTTTTATTTATTGTATTTAAACTATATTATAGTTATTGACGATTTAACGTGATACACACGTCCAGCGCACACACACTAAACTAGTTACTAAAAAATCTGGAAGGTTAGAAAATAGTACAAAAATTATCATTGTCATGTAACGAGATAAAAAATGCTCCATTTTAACAAAATTATAAATGAGTAAATAATATTTAAAATATCAGAATAAATCCACTCTCATATAAAATATGTCTCACCACCTAAATAAGAATGAAACTAATTAGACCACCTCTAATCCACCATCAAATTTTACACCAAATTCTATTTTGTTATAAAATTTGATGTTTTGAAGCTTCAATCCAACATCAAATATGGTGTAACACTATTCATTACACAAATTCACTTTATTAAATATTTTAATTATTTTGTTATACAAAAAATTTAATTAATTATTATAGAAACTATATATTTTATTAAATCTCTTGTATATTTAATTATTTTTATGTAATATTTTTTTAATATTAGTTTTAGATATAAAAGTTAGCTTTTTTTTTTTTATAAATTATTTTTTATATATTACTTTTTTAAAAGTTAAATTTATGTTAGTTCTACTATAAATTATAATTGAATATAACTACAATTAAACTTTTACAAAAATTAAAAATGCAAACATATAAATTGTTAGACAAATAATACGATGTACTTTAAAATAATAATAAAAAATTAATTTACATTCAACGAAGTAGTAATTTTTTCCAAAACAAAGTAGTACTTGACATATATCAAAATTAAAATACAAAATACATAATAATTTTAAAAAAGTACAACAATAACTTAATGATAAATTGAGGATGAGAGTGACCTTAATGCACTAATTTAAGAAGTGTCAAAATGTCCAATTTCGATTATAAAAATGACAATAGATGAAAATTATCGATTTCAACAATTTTTAGCTTGACATAAAAAAAATTTATGACAAAGAAGCTCATTTTGATCTACATAATACATTATTGGAGCATTTATGGGAGCATCATAGTGATCTTGAAAGTTGAATATTTTTGTAGAATTTAAAATAAACTTTTTAATTACGTAATGTTTATTTAATTATATTTCACTTTTATTTTTGGTAGCAATTTATATTATGATATAAAATAATTTTATATTAAACAATTATAAAAGAAAAGAATATGAATTATATAGTGAATGTTTTAGAAAGATTTTTGTATGAAATAAGAAAAAAAAATAAAATAATGTTGGTATAAAATTAGTTGCACTAAATTGAGTGTAATGGATCGGAGATACCCTGAAAGAGGCACCACATAAAGAAAACTCACACCTTATCCGATTGGGAGGGAAAGGGAAAATCCCATCTCATCCCACAGGTAATCATGGGGAAACAAACGAAATGACCATTTCTTCTTCTCTTCTTCTTCCTTCACCTCCTCCTCCCACTCATTACAAACTTTACTCCTTCCACAATACCAATGGCAACTCTATTTCCCTTCATCAACCTCGTAGATTCTCCTTACCAGGTAAAAATAGCAAGTTTAAAATTAAATTTAATTGAACCCATTATCTATCTAACGTTTTGTTGAATGTGTTTGGCAGTTATCAATGACTCCAATAGAACACAGTTATCTACTGAAAAATCAGAGAGTGATAAGCTGGTGGATGGAATGGATTTTGGGGAACTGTGCAATGAATTTGAATGCATCAGCAGCCCTTCCGTGGAAGCTACTGCAAGGCAGCTTGTTCGAGATATTCTCGAACTTCGTGAAGGCAATCGTGCCCTCGGTACCTTTGCTGTGTCTGTCAACTACAAGGTATGGATTGAGATACTCGTAATGGTGTTACGCCTAACAATATGTTCACATGTCTTGGGTTGTAAGTGTATATAAGTTGGTATCTAATTTTACAAGTCATTAAAAAAAAAGCAAATAACTTGTGTGAAATAATTGAATTTAATTCCACTGTTATTATAGATTATGATTGCATCTAACTTCAATTATATATATGCCTGGTTTATTTACTGGTGAAGTTTACTTAAATAACAACATACTCAACTAATTCAAAAGAGCTCCTGCTTAAGCATAGCAAATCAAAGTCTTTGAGAATCCACAAATTGCCTAACTTGAAGTTAACGCCATAATCATTAGGCCATGGGTAACATATCATCATTGTGTACATAACTGTAATCTTTATTACTAATATATATAATATAGTTATGTGTAAAGATCATCCATATAATATCAAGTTGTAAAAGTTCTAAATTTGATTTTTCCTGATATAATTTCGTTGTAATGTTTACTTTTTTTTCTTTTAAGTGTAAAATATTACTCCAATCCCTCGATATTTTACAAGGCAATGTTGGGACTCATCTCAAGGATCTAGCAAAATGTCCTGACACTCATGTGTGAGATTTAGTTCTGTGAGGCTTATGCTCTAAGCTTCCGATTGTACGCCCTAAACAAGCTCATTGCCCAACGCTGAGACTCGTCTATTAGATCTTATAGAAATTATATATTAAATTTTTTTTTTAGTTAACATTGTCGACCCTCATAATTCATAATTCCTTAATGAATAAATATTCTAATACTTAATAGTTTTTTATCTATAGAAATAAGAAGATTGAGAATAACTCAAATAACAAGTTGTAGAATCACACATTTACTATCTGGTAACACCATGAAGTGTGATTATTACTTAACATTCCTGTTAAAACTTCATAGCCACATTCTACATCTTCACTTATCATTGATCTTCGTGCTTTGATCATATGCGTCAAAATTATTATATTTTATTATTTCAAAGTAATTTTATTTTTATTCATAATGGAGTAATATTTTTATTATAATACTAATAAATTTTATTGATTGTTTTCTTTTAGGGAGGAAAATTGCATAATATGATAGTAATATATTTTTAGAAATAATGATTCTTTTATTATTTGAAAGTTACAATATCAAAGTTGAATTGCATCACCTAACAATTTTTATATCATTATATTATTTATACTTGTAAAACCATGTCAGAAACTTTATTTTCTATGAGTTTCCTTAATGATATCTTTATTATTTATTAGTTTTGTGTCATTATATTGATTTGCTATATCATAAATTAAAAATTTAAAGATCCATTGGGGCTTACGCCCCATTCCTCGGGGCTTGCACTTTGCCCCATGCTAAGCAAAACGTCTCATCTTACGCCCTTGCCTTTAAAACACTGAGACCCCTTAATTGAATTATGTGATACATTTTTTTAAGTCTATCCCAAAAAGAATTAAGACAGAGGGAGATAAATTTCAAATGATGTAATTGGGACAGAGGTAGTAATGATTTTCTTCTTCCAACTAATTTAATTTTTCTAGCTCCTCTCTTTTCCTCAAAATTAATTTCATGAACTCGATGGTGAGTTTCTCTTACTCTATGTTTTAGATTTGGATGCATATGAAAACAAATAGTTTGGTCCTTGATAATTTAAATTTTGTTAAAAATTTTAATTTGTAAAATAAAATTTATGTTGCAATAAAGGCCTACATGAAAACCATACTGAAATCTCATTTGATCTTTTTGGCTTTTTTTGATTTTAAGTTCGACTCTATTACTGAAATATTATATATGAAATTCTTCAGTTTCTTTACATTTAGTTTGTTACATATAGAGCATGAAGTGTTATAAATATAAATAATTATGCCATATATATATAATATATGAATATTTTCCTTTCTGCCAGACTATCATATTTTTTTGTTTGATCCATTTATCTTTATAAATTGAAAGGATGAATAATTGAATAGAAGTCGTCCCAAGTTGCTACTAACCAGGCAAAAAATAGATTAAATATTTGATTAATATCACGATATGATATCTATAATTTTTAAATTCTAAATCTGCCTCTGATGGACTATAATGTAGTATCACACAATGAAATGCAGGATCCAGTGAGAAGTTTTACAGGACGAGACAAGTACAAGAGACCATTGTGGATAACTGATGCACTACAGAATCCTAAACCGGTAGCATATTAACATCTCTTTGATTTCTGTCATGACTTAACTTGACCTCATTTACTATCTACGTTCTTTAATTTTGGATGTGTATAAATAAACACTTAAACTTGTATAGAGTTGAATAAGTAGACACATGTGCATCCTACACGATATCCTATGTGACAATTTATAACACATAAGAGGCGTGCGTCTACTTATTCAATTTTATACAAGTTCAAGTGTCTACTTATGCATACCCAAAATTGAAAGATATAAGTGTCAACTGAGACCAAATAGTTAAAAGACGTCTTGTATGGTAGACAAATCAACATTTGCCATTGTATTGTTGTGCAGAGTGTACAAGAAATGGTGATGTTATCAACAAGTTTGCTAAATATTAAGTGGACAATAAAAGGAAAACCAAATTCTTTGCTTGGTAGCATAGGAGGGGATTTGATCATCAAAGTGAACTCAATATTCACTTTAAACCAAATTAGTGGACAAGTTGTTGATCATGAAGAGCAATGGGATTTATCAGGATCATCCATCATTGCTCAAGCCTATTTCTGGGCATCGCGACGACTCTTCGCCACTGTTGAAGCTGGAAAAGATGTTGTTGATTTTGTGAAGGATTTGACTTCTAAATCTGCGAAAGAGAATAAAAATATGGATGTCTATCCTGATCCTTATGGTGATCCAGCAAAGGTATTTCTTCTTTATAATTTTTTAGTCACACAGATGGTAGTCATACTTTTTTATTTTTATTATTTATACCATACAAATGTGATTTTAGATGGTAAGTTCTTAAAGAAAAATATTCTTGAACACCATGTGCACAGTCAAATACCATCATATAAATTGGGATAAAAGAAAAAAATATTAAAAAAGTTACATACGTTGTGTAATTTTGGAGATTATTATGTTTATATATGAATAAAATTTTGCGTAATTTGGTCTGACAAAAATTGTATACTTGTATGAGGATCCAGTTCTTTCAAAGGGATGACAGCTTCCAGAGAGATTTTTACCAAATTGCATTGCTGCTGGCAGTTATATATTTTGTCGTACAATTCTTGAAGACTACTTTATGAGACTATAAGCTTTGTATAATTGTAATTAGTAGTTCATGTTTCTATATTGATACATATACATACTTGAGGAATATATATCATTATCAAATTTTATTTCCTTTCCTTAATGCAGCTTAATGATTGTATGCTGGAATACATAATCAAAATAAAGAAGTTTGACTTCTAACCATTTGGGTATGTTTCTGTTTCCACAGCTTTGTTAGGGGTAATGGGGCAATAAAGCCCCTTGCTCCGCTCATTTTTGAACTTTCTAAGCGAACTTCTTTTAACTTGGAATCAAATGGTCATTCATTAGTCATACTAGTCAAATACAAGAAAAGAGATAACAGGTTGACTCTGTTTCTTCTTATTTATCTTCCGCTTTCTCTTATCCACTTTACAAATAACAAAATATTATAATTTATCGGACAATATTATACGACAGGCTTTGTTAATTATCTCCATTAGAACTAGATTAAAACTCAAATTAAGATGGAGATGAATGTAACAATGATTATTAGAGAGAGAATTTGAGGAAGTTAAAATGATTTTGTTCATCTTATGATAGTATATGCACAATGCTAAACTATCTACTAAGAGACTAGCTAATTGTTGTTTATAATAATAATAATTGTGTAGTGAAAATTTTGATTTACAACAAAATAGCTTCAAATAAATTTCATACAAAAATGAAATATATAATATGAAGTTAAATAAGTTTTGAAAACAAAAGTCATATAACGAACAAGACGGAAAAAGAAGAGTCAAGTCCTGAATTCACAAAAATTTCTTAAGGAAATTATTCCCCTCAAGTACCTGATATTATGGAATATATCCTCCCAGGATCAAATGACTCACGACAAATAAATAACAGTACCTAAAATTCGTTGTCTAGCGAACCACTCAATGACTTGTAATCACACTTGAAATTTTGACAAAAATAGGAACCTTTGTTTTTCTTTGTTTTATTTTCCTCTACTAAAAATTTTCAAATCAACTCTTCCAATATTTGAGAAAGATTAAGATATTTATAGCCTATAGGGTAGCACAAAGATTCATATATAGCAAGAGAAAGGTTTCATAAAAATACAAAGGTTGCATGGAAATGCGAATGGTTACATTCATATGATATGAGCATTCATATATGGAATACTGTCATGACCCAAAATCAGATCGCAACTAAAGGAAAGTAAACCAAGATAAAACAACCACAACGCTTAGATTTGAAATCCTAAAACCTAGAGTTATGAGTATAAGAACTTCTAAATAGTACAAAAGTATAAATATAAGGCTGTCTCATAAAGAAAATACAAAGTTTGATATGAATGACAACAAATAAAGTCTCAAGTACAACAACAACTTAGAGTCTAAGCCTCATCGCTGTATCTGAAAATGGTAAGAAAACTCTGCTCAAATAAGATCAACTATCACGTGGGAGTTCTTGTGCTCAATCTACAAAGAGGAAACATAGTAGGGATGAGCACACCAAAATGTACCTTGTAGGTTTAACTAACTGGGTAGGAGAAATCAGATAGACATGTAATAACTAAGAACTCTTTCACCTGCAATGAAGTGGTTAGTACACAATATATATAAGTATAAGAATAGATAAAGATAACAAGTGAAATCAATGATGCAGTGCAAATGAAATGAATGAATGCAATGCATGGGGTGGAATCATGATTGTCGCACAACCGGTGTACACATCTTTCGAGGTAAGGCTACCATGTAGAACCCAGGGGCCCTCGTAGACCATATACAAAAATCTCTCTACTTTGCCATCTCTGCGTGGTCAAGGGGTGTCACAATATCTTAAACTTGCCACCTCTGCGTGGTCAAGAGGTTTTAAAAAGTGGTACAATCTCACCCTTGCCACCTCTGTGTGGTCAAAGAATTTTTTTTAAAATAAGTGGTACAATATCTCAACCTTGCCACCTTTGCATGGTCAAGGGGTGGTACAGATGCAATATGAAGTGAATGCATGCCAATGACACAAATCAATGCATATGATAGCAATATAATAAGATAACCGACAAATAATAATCATAGAATCAGAAAGGAATGCGAGATGTCACAACTGAAACCACAGGTAATCAACATATCTCAAATTACCGCTCTTTCATCAATAACCAAATATACTGATAATAGCGGACTTCACAAGTCCCAAAATATTTATATAAGTCCCTAAAAGTACCTCAAATACCACCAATTATCACAAAGTTTTCCAAATGATATTACAAGTCTCATATTATCACAAAATACCTAAAAGTGTCTCGAATATCAATGATACATCTCAATTTGCAAAAAAAATCACAAATTACTCCAAATTCCAATACAACTGATATCATAGTTTTGCCAAAATACTATCATAACAATTCAATTACTCATGAAGCAATCCAATCTTACAATGATTACATAAACATATCCAATAACTCAAATTCAATCTCAAAAGGTTAACCAAACCTACCTCGATGCGGAAACCACACTCGAACCAAGCTTTCAGACACTCCAAGCCTAAAAAACAAGCTCGAATCAATTAACCACTATCAAGAATAGATAATACACGTCGAGAGATGAATTTTAATACTCATATTGGTACCATTTGAATCTAGGGGTAGAATGGTCAAAATTAGAGCTAAAATTTGAGGTCTACAAATTTGGAAATAAACTAGAAGTTATGATTCTACACGAGAAGAGGAGTTTATGGGTGAAAATTCCAATGAAATTAAGCTCAAATTAAATGAGAAATCATCAATTAAAGTTTCCAAAACATAAACATGAAAAACCCAATTTTAAATGTTCAAAATCATGAAATTCAAGACAAAATTAAGAGAAAATTCATGGAAATTAATGAATTTGAAGATAGAAACACTTATCGAAAGATTTCCCATGAAAATCCTCTTCAAAAATTGCCCAAGAAAGTTTGAATATGTCAAAAATGGAAAAAAATGATGTTTTTATGATTTAAAACTGTTCAGACATAAAATGTACCTCACAAACACGGAGAGGAAATGAGACAGAGCTCCGCAAATGTGGGGCGCACGAATGCGAAGGGAAACCATATTGTGCTCCATGTCACGACCCAAGCCTAGGGCCTAGACGTGACCGGCGAATAGGAAACCCGAAGGAACCCCAAACAAGCCTCATAGCATATCATTACACATCTTTGGTCACAGAAGCATTTGAAATGAC
>JBCEWC010005539.1:0-24759 GCA_038996855.1 Solanum aculeatissimum
TAGCTAAAGTGTTTAGCCACGAAAAATTTCATATTTAGCTACAATATATTTTGTTGCAATATATGTCTTTTTTTGTAGTGTTGATGCAATAGTTTAGTCTATTGTGAAACAGCAAAGATTAGAAAATCAATTCAATTACTTATAATATAGATATGTTAATAGCTTTTTAATACATAAAATAATAATTTAGAGTTGAATAATTAGAAGTTAAATATTTAAATGATTGAAATTTAATGTAACAAAAGATTCCTAAATATAAAAGGAGTAATTTAATGTTTCCAACATAATTTTACTATTTTTTTCTTTTTAAATTTTTTATATTACATATTTTATTAAAAAAAAAAATTGATAGTCAAAATTTTGGTTAATTATTTACATAGAATAGTTCTAAATCAAAAGTAAATTTTAAATATAAAGAAATTTTAATTCAAAAGTAAATCTTGAAATTAAATAAATAAAATATTAAATAATAAATTAAGAAAAATAGTGAAAAGACGATCTTTTCTATAGAAGAGTATTTTAATAAAGGGCAAAAGGGGCAAACAATATTTCTAAGGGACTTCACGCTTTTAATATAGTACTAGATTAATTGCACATGCATTGCACATGTATGCCTAGTATTGTGATTTATATAACTGTCAAACTGTATCCATATTATATTTTATCAAACTATTGGATATGCAAAGATGATATAATTTTAGGTTTATTTTTTGATAAACCAAATGATTAGCTATAACATATAATGATGGGTCATGAAATATAAATTTGTAAATACTATTCCATTGCACCACACTAAGTGACTGTCTTACATATTTTGTTTCTTGGTTGTAGGTCATGAACTGAAAAATAATGACTATTCAAATAGGAACGTTGCTCTATGATAGTGATTTTAAATAGAGCAAAAACAAAAGGAAAGTTAATAGATTTGAAGAAATAAACATGATTAATCTGCAACTCAATTAAACTAAGATGCACATACAGTGAGGGATTATATTAGAAATTATAATATGATATAACCAAAGGTTGTCTCACGAATGAATCTATCTGATAATTGTGGTTGGTAATATTCAGTACAAGTGACAAAAGTGAGGCAATTGGTTTATTGTTTAATGTTCAAAGTTTGAAATATTATGAAGCATTAATGTTCATAATGGTATGGAGATGTAGAAAACATTTTAAAGTATTATATTAATCTTATAGTGAGGTGTTACTTTTGTGGTTGAGTGGGAAGTATGTCTTTTTTATTTTGTTATCTAAGTTGTTAGCTCTTTTCTTAAATGGTTTCCAGAAACTGCGTCAAGTATTTTTGACATTTTCGTACAATCCTTTTGTTTTCAAATGACCCTCTATTGGTTACTAATTGATTTCATTTAAGAACCCACATAAATCTAATTATTTCAAATATCCTACATTACACGTTGCCAAGAGAACAGTAAAGTGAATTTTGCGTTATTACTTAGCAGTGAAACCCCACAAAGTATGGTCTGGAGAGGGTGGAGAGAGTATGCAGACCTTATCACTATCACATGGAGATAGAGAGGCAATTTTGAAAAGACCCTCGGCTCAAATGTCTTTGCCCCGAGTAAAAAATAATACTATAGATATAGAATAAGGGCTAAAACACAGAGCAATGTCACGCTCCGGGAGGGTACCCTTGGTGTGGCCGGCACTTGAAAAACCATTGTTGATCCTCCAAGAGAACCACCTGGTCTTATCGTCACATCATACTCAACAGCGAAAGAATAATTAAGAAAAGCTATGAATTTAGATAAATAAGTTTCTTTTAATAATAGTTTCTAATGAACAAAAATTGAAAAATAAATAACAAACTATCTCTACTCAATGTCTATGAAGCCTCTATCCAATCTAGAAGGTGCCAAGACAAGTATCGGACTACTTTAAAATAAATAACTATGATACTCAATAAAAGGAAGAAAAAAAGGATCCTTTGGATAGCAAGTAGGGCTCACCGAAATAAGAGTCTGGACTTCAATGATGTGCTTGTTGAAGATCTTTATTGGAATACTCGGTAAAATTATCAAAATACTTCTAGATGGAAGAACGTTCCATAACGTATCTTCCTGAACTTGTTTGAAAAATCTGAGGCCAGAATTTTGATCAGCACAAAAAATTGTATGGGATAATGATCTCGATGGATTTTTAGAGCAACCGGATCAAAAGATAATATTTTGAAGCGAAAACACAAAACCAGAAAAGTGTGCAACATGTCCGCATCGCCGACTTGTCGCAGACTTACACTTGGTTGTGATCCCAATATTTTCTATGGGATTAAAAAATCGATCAGAAAATTTTAAAAAAAAATACACAGGTACACGACAGGTCCGCATCGTGGACCTAGTCCCCTGACATGTTCCACCGAAGTTCAAAATTTTAAATCTTTTGAGAGGCATTTTAAACTTTTTCCAATGTCTCATAAACTTGATCCACAACCAATACAGGTCGTTTTTGCCCTAAAAAGTGTTTCAAAATCCATTTCTATGTCTTCTACGTATTCTAACAAAAGACCTAGGGCTAGAGAGAAGAGAGAAGAGAGAAGAGCGAAGAGCGAGGATTCGAAGAAAATGGCTGCTTCACAGAGCCCTAGAGATAAAACAAGAAACAAAACTAAAAGAAACAGACGAACGTCGAACACAAAAGAAAAAAAGAATGCGGGGGAGAAAAAGAAAGAAAAAGAAGAGAGAGAAAATTAGGATTTTCATCCTAAATCGTCAAGGTAATTGTTCTCGTTCTTTCTATTAAATTTTTATAAGATTATGAATAGATTTTTAGGGTACAAACATGTATAATTTATAAAAATATAGTCCTAGGGTTCTTAGAATAAAACTTTGATTTGAGGGTCGAATAGCGATCCGTTTTAGCTAAAATTTGACGTACAAGTTTATTTTATTATGGATAAACATATTTTAAAAGAAAATTTCAGATTCGAATTCGGAGACTCAGGGTGACTTTTTAACCCGATTTTTTAGCCGAAAACAAATATAGAAATATGGGTGTCATTAGATTCGTATTCTTATGTAGATTACATATTTGATAGATTGGAAATGTTTTGAGGCATTGAAGAAAGGAGAAGCATTGGTGGATTAGCTAACTTGATCTTGGTTCTTCAATTTGAGGTAGGTTATGGTTTATTCTATGTATTAGAAAGACTCTTAATAGTAATTGATATTCGTTGAGTGATGTTGTGAAATTATCTATGCATTAAATTGTTGTGATTTGGATGATTGATATGTGTTGTGATTGGTCTGCAATCTCAAGACCATAAAATCCATAATCTTGAAGTTGTCTTACCAAAGTGATGCCTTGAATAAAGAAGGTTTGATGAAATATTGTTAATGAAGTGGAAAATAATGATAACGAATGATGAATTAATTATAATTGGATAGAGTGTCACGTTCTGACACGGTATAATTGGATCGGGTGTCATGTTCCGACACGACATAATTAGATCGGGTGTCAAGTTTCGACACAGTATAATTAGATCAGGTGTCACGTTCTGGCACGAATATTATGGAATCGAGTGTCACGTTCTGACATGATATAATTGGATCGGGTGTCACGTTTTGAAACGGTATTATAGGATCGGGTTTCACGTTCTGACACGATAATATTAAAGAAAAACATATTGAAGTGATTTAATATACTCAATCTCAAATAACTCATCTCCCAAAAGAAGTATGGTGTGGAGGTCTGAGTCCTCATGTGTGTTCTTGATATTGTTGTATGATTACGTACCTGTTTTATGATGTTGTCACTTGTACTTGTTGCTTGCCACCTGTTAAATGTTATTGTTGATTTCCTGATGTTACTTTATGCATATTAGTTTCTATTTGGAGTCAGCCGATGATACCTACTCAGTACATGTGGCTCGTACTAACTCCTATTTGTATTTTTTTTGTTTTGCTTTTGTGGAGTGCAGCGAATGTTCCATTGATTTCAGCTCGCTCTCAGCTCTAGCCAGTCGTCGGTATATCAGATTTCAGGGTGAGCTAACCTTCCAGCTCATGTTGGATTCTAGCAGTTATGGCATGATGTCCTTAGTTTTCGGACATAAATTATTTTATTTATCTATTTTTGTGTTGCTACTCTTAGACTTAGTATTTGAGATTAGATGTCCTTGATGTGATGACTTTCAGATTTTGGGGAACGTTATGTAATAGATTTAGTGATTTTGTTATTCTTATTGTTAAAAGTTTGAACTTCTGCATTACTATAGTATTTTATAAGTTAATAGCTAGTATAAGTTGGGATTTGTATCGTTGGTTCGCCCACTTTATGGAGGTTAGGTGTAGGTGTCACTCACGATCCGTTTTGGATTGTGACAGAGGAGGTACGGGATATGGCCAAACACAGTGCAAACCCATAAAAGGTTTTACCAACTACGTACCATTAAAAACCCAATTAAAAGCTATATCCGGGATAACCCAACAAAAGCATCATATTACAATAAAAAAAATATAAAACTACAAGAAAGCCAAACAAAAACAACAATTTATAAAACAAATTAATCATACTCAACTGACTACTGGAATCAATAAATTAACAAAGAAAAAATAAAACAAAAGAAAAAACAATTTGAAATTTATAGAAAAAGCAATTTAACAAACTTCAACTATTAAAATTGATCCACTAAATGCATAACAAAAACTTACAAAAACACACACAAAACATATACACTAAGAAAAGTGATTGTCAAAATAAAAAAAAATAAAAAAAGATGAAAAGTAGAAATACATACTTTTGAATTTTTCTTCAAACCTTTTCCCCTACCCTTCTTAGGATTCTTGACTTTTGGATTATCATCTTCGACACAATCAACACCACCGGACTATGAAAAAAAAGACATATATATGATATCCTTAAGGTGAAAAATTATTATTATATGTTAAAAATAAATTTTTAAATAAAAAAATCATATCTTGCATGTAGCGTTCACAGATTTTAATTCTTGATTCAAACGAAATCTTTTTAAAATTAGTATTTCATCCTCGAAATCACTATCATGAGGTAAATCAACCTTCTATTTACCCTTTCTCTTCAAAGGTTTGGAAGGACCCTCACTGGAATCCTTTTTCTTTGAAGAATCAATAACAACGAAATTTGTACCGCAACCATCTTCGGATTTCTTTCCAACGGCAGAAGGAGTAAATGCATTTAGATTAAAGTTCGATCTTGAGCATTGGGTAGGACTGGTATCCAAACAAATATACTTTGGATTTAACCTAGGGCTTTTCCTAGCAGGGTTTTTTCTCCAGACATCGAGATGGTAAAGGACAACAACAAAAGTGCGAGGGGATCAAAAAGGTACCAGAAAACTCAAGAAAATTGAAGCATGCGACAGAAAAAAGCCACACAAAAATGGAGTTCCAAGCGAGATTGAATGAAAGATGGAAAAAAGAAGATGATTATGAAAAACGAAAAGGTCACATTGGAGAAATCAAAGGGTTCTGACGAGAAAAAGTGAAAAACAATCATAGCAGTCTGACTTGGGAAATATAAAAAGTAGAAAATGTGTTATCAACTCACATTAATTAATATTAATAATATAGGCTGAAAAATAAGAAATGAAAAGGCATACGGAATGGAACAATTGAAAATTTTATTGAGGTTAAATTAATGTATATACAAATACCATTAATTTTTTTTTTAAAAAATACTGAATAGAGGGGAAATGAAAAGGCATAGGAAACACATTAAAAATATTAAATGAGGTTTATTAATGTATACAAATACATCGCACAAGAAAAAAATCATTAAAAAAAAGACAATGCAAAGGGATACGAAACAATTAAAACATTAATTGAGATTAATTTAATGTAGACAATTTAATAAACATAAGATGACATTGCTGAAATAAAAAAATCCAAAACTATAAATATTTTGGGATATTGACATAATTTGTAATTTAAGCTCTTAAATAGTATACTATTATAATTTTTTCAAAAACATACCTCCTTTTTCCATTAACTTAAAAAAAATGACTTAATTTGAAATTTAACTAGGAATTGAATGTCAAATTTGAAAACTTATAACTTATTTTTCAATTCTATTTTCACAATTTCAAATAAAACATTTTCTTCTCTTCTTTACAAACTTTAAAATTTTAAATATTTTTTTTTAAAAAAAGGATTTAATTTAGAGGTGGGGGTCCATGGTAAAACGGGTCCATTAAACACAACGGGACCTTTTTGAAGTTTGTGACCACACGAGTTAGTTGTAAAGTTAAAAAATGAGTTTTGTCAAATAAATAAACCAAAAATTAGAAAGAAAAAAAAAAGGGAGTAGAGGTAAACGGCGCCGTTAAGCCGGAAATAATGATATCTCATACACGCCTTGAGAATAACGTTTTGCGCTTCCTATTTTGCTCATGCACCAAATTATGGATAGGATAATATTAAGGATCGACTTGATTTGAATTTATTTAATTTTTATAAAATAATTCAAATTAACATAACTAAGAAGAATGTGTAGTAATATCATATTTATAATTTGATTTTCACAAATTAAGGGTAGAAAAAGAAATAATAATATGAGAATTGAATCATATTATATCCAACGACATAATTTAATAAAGAGGTAGATTTGAAAGTTGAAATGACGGCCGGGGGTGATGAGTAAAGTGACAAGTGCTTTATATTAGGTACCTATCCATTACACTATTATATTAAGTATTAAAAAAAGTAGAGACTTAATTATTTAGGTGTGGTCCACTCCACTCTGATTATTTGTTTACAATAATCTGTCTATCTGCAATATCAAAAAGCAAGTACTACTCACTGTTTCATGCGTCATCTGACTTTGTCTTTTTCAGATTCATTCATTTCAACTCATCAAACTTTTTTCATTTTTTAAAAATATACAAGAACTAATGACACTTCCACGTTACTGTATGTATATTTTTTTTGGTGTGTGTGTTAAAACAATAAACTTTTAATTTACCAACGAATTGGAGATTAATAATGTAATTTGTTGTTGGAGAAAGATTTTATGCTATCCGTTATAATTGATGAATTGTAGGAATGGAAAAATTGTGAGTTGTAGAAATATATTTAATTATAATATGTGAGCATCTAAATTTGTTAAATGTACATTTGTACGTTCACCTACTCTGCATGGGTTTGTGTAGGGCCCACCACAATGGTTAGTTGTTTAAAATAAATGTGTAGCTTTTTTGGTGACAATTCGAAAATTATTTCAATTTTGGAAAGTTTCTAATTTCCTATATAATCTATGACTTGGTCCACTCTTGCTTCCGCCCTTTTTTTGACCAATTCAACGTACAATGATTATCACAAAGTATATAGTATTAATTTAGAATAATTTTAAATCTTAAAACACCAAAATGTTTGACTAAACCTATGATGACAAGCCGCCCCATTAATTACACTATACTTTTAATATTAGACATAAACTGTCATTGTCATTTACTTTAATATCGACACTAACACAGTTACTCCTATTATAATCATTTAATTATTGCCATTTATCAGCTGCATGCATGCTACCGGCAAATCTTGTTAAAATATCAGACAGGTAAAACAAAAGATTATAAAATATATATTTTCTCTCTGTGAAATTCTTTGATTTGATACAATATTTAAAAAAAATAAAAAATATGATCTAAAATAATTCTTAGATATTTATGTGATTGAAATTATTTTTTTTTTAAGCTGACACTCTTTTTGTAACAAATAAAAAAAAATAACTATGTAAAATAGAATAAAGGAAGTATATCTTTTCTTGGTGTGAAAAACTTTATTCTTTTCTGATACTTTATTGACGAATGTTACTTTCTTTATCATTAAATATGTGGCAACCTTAAAAGAACTTATAAATAAACCTACCACTTAATCCGTGTTTCTTCTGTTATTAATTACTCCATCTTTTTAGTCAAAATGGTAGGAGTATAAAGTCTTTTTTCACATATTAGATAATTTGTTGAGTAAACTTCAAATGACTAAACCCACCAAAATACTAATGGATATTTTTTCTTAAAAAATCAAAATATGTTGGAAACCAAAAAAGCTTTAATTAAACTCTATTAAGCATTCACTAGTCGTGAACCCATAATTTTGTGTTTATAATTTTTTTTATAATGGTTTAAATACAATTACATTTTTTTGACTCCTTTTAAACTCACGTATTTATAAATTTTTATTGGATTTGTTAATCGTCGATCAAAAAAATGAGTAAATTCAGCTAATTCTCTTATCCCACCAACAAAAATTTCGGGGGTGGCTCGACAGTGTTAGGAAAAAAACAAGCGTCTTAGGCCCCAAAATTTGAGGGGCCTCAATTTTTATTTTAGTAATAATAGGTTATAGATTTTTTTTTTAGAAAATTACCAAGTAAGTACTATTAACAATAAAAATTATTTACTTCATATAAAAAAAAAAGAATTATTAGAATAAGTTTGGTACATGTTGAGTATGACTATATGATCAATTCAAAAGAATTACCGAATGAAATCAATTATAATTATTTTTAAACAATTCTGCATTTCAAAGAGATAGAAGAATAAAATTTGTAAGAAAATATATTAATTTATTTATTAAAATTTAAGGTCTTCATTCGATTTTCGCCTTAGATCACTAATGTGCTTGAGCTACCTCTGATTAATACATATAGGTCTAGACAAAAAAAAAAAAAAAAACTTTGCATTATTGCTTGTAATTTAAATGAATAATGTAAAATTATGGCTATAGAATGTTAGCATAATGCACTTAATTAAATTCATATTATATAACCTAAATATAGCCCCACAACAGCCCATTGTCATAATAAAGACAGAAAAATAAGACCTTATCCATTAATAACCCCAATTTCTGGGGATTAATTTCTTGGTCCCCAAAAAAACAAAAAGTTGTTGGTCCCCCAATCCATTCAATGCGATACATTCTACTACAAATCCATTTAGCTTTCTATTTCATGGCTTATTTTATAACGTTACTTACTGTTTTTTTTTCTGATACGTACTCTCAATCAAATGGACCCCTTAACTAGTGTACATAATATATTATAACGTTTACTATTCTTTTTTCCCAGTTGCAATCTGGCATATAAAGATTTATTAAATGAAGTTAATTAGAAAATTGTAAGTTTTAGTTTTTCCATACAAAATCAACAAATGCTGGAGAGTTTTAATTTTATGTTCGAACTTCTGTTCCTTATGCCTGGTTCCGCTCAACTCTCCCTTTAGAGCTATCCTTGCCTGAAAGCAAAAGAGATAGATAGTTTTGTCGGACTTTTTTTATGAAGATTTAAAATATAAAAAAAATTAAATATACGAGAAAAAATTTAAAAAAAATTTAACCCCAAATAGAATAATCCGTCTTCTCAAGATTAAAGTAATGAGATTTTATCAAATTGCAAAAGTGGTACCGAAAAATTAGTGGCAGTATTCATTGAATTGAACTTAATTATTTATCAAATTAATTCATAGGTTTAGTTTATTTTAAAATGCAAAAGTGGCACCGAAAGTTTTTTTAGTTGGAGCTAAGTAGTAGAAGTTACACTGATTTTCACCAAAAAATAGTAAGAAGTTGGCCTTTTCTTGATTGGATTTTGTACCCCATGCACTTTTTATCCATTTAAACCAATTTCTGTCAATCATCCACCTTAGCACTTCATGTCATGGATAATTAATTAAATTAATCTCTTCCCCAACACAATCAAATGGACCCCACTTCTCAAGTATCAAAAATTTTCTAATTTCATTTCACTTTTACTTGTCATAAATATCAAGGTAGGATAAAAAAAAATTCTATTATATTCTCAATTTATTGTCATTAAGTTAATTAATTTAAAAAATATACTTAGTGAACTCTATTAATTAATATGAATAAAATAATAAATTTATTATACCAATAATTATTTTCTTAATAAGTATATCAAATCAAAATTTAATAACTAAAAATGAGCCAGGGGAGTACATCCTCCTTTCTTTTTAATTATCATATTATAATTTTTAAAATTCAATTTGATTAATTTTTAAAATTAAATTAGACTACATTAATTTGATATTTTAAAATATAAAAAAATAAATATTCAAAAATAATATAAAAAATACTATAAATCACAATTTTTTTATATCAAAATCATTAAAAAAATATTAGTCAAAATTCATTTGACTTTAGAAAAAACAGAGGAATGAAGTATAATAGTACCACAAAGTGATTTGTAATTAGAAAAATAAAATGGTACTCAACATTAATGACAAGTATAGGAAAAGCTGAAGGTGAAAAAGATATCTTTTTGGTGAGTACATTATTGTCTTAAGGTTACTTTTCATTTTAAATTTTGTACTATTTGGAGAATGAACAAGGCAGATCTTTAGATACTATGTAAGATTTTTCACACTTAGTTAGTTATAATAATGATAATATAGTAGTACTCTATTATTAACCTTTCTGCTTTTACATTTTTTCTAAACTGGACCTTATTGTAATGTTCTTTCATACGCCACCTGAAAAGGTGAAATTAAATATCATGTCTCAAAAATCTACCACACCCCAATTAAAGAACAAGCAAATGTAAAAATTATTAATTTAATATATCAAACTGATGTATGTATATATAATACACACGTGGAACGAAGCATATTTATTTCTAGGTACACGCAATTTACGCGTATGTACTTTCAACGTATATATTAGGGACCATAGAAAAGATATGTTTGATTTATAATATAAAAATTTACATATATAAATTATGCAAAAATCTATATATAATATTACGGGATAAAAGGTGAAATAAATAATAGGAATAGTACACAAATAATTGATATTGTCTGAACAATTAAACATTTTATAACTAATCCCTACCAGCTGCCGAAATGAGCCCTTGCTGTAAACATGATTACCCAGAGAAATAGAAAGAAAATTATACCATTAAGTACTCAAATGTACTTCATTTTTATGATAATTATATAAGCGTGCTAGATAAACATAGAGAATTAGGATAATTAAAATTTAAAAAAAAAACAGGTATTTACATAATAATGCTTCCTCCTAATAATTAAATTTTTTCTTTTCTTTTTCTTCATAGGAGTTACCTTTCTCTCAAAAGCCTGAAAATAGAGAGAATGAAAAAAAGAAAAAAACGAAAAAGGAATTTTACTAATTAGTCGTTCGATGTCCGCGCGCCGCCTCACATCCACAACGGCGGCGGTTCATTCAAGTCAATAGGCAACCCACGTCTCACAATCCCAAAATACATAGCCGCGGCTTGACCATCATTCTCCTTGACCGGAGCAACGCCGGTGACCGGAAAGTTTATCTCCGGCGGCGGACCTACTTGTAGAAACTCCCCAATCATAAACCTACGTCCGGACGGCGAAGTCCACCGTTGATCAGAGGGAAGATTGAGGTCGAGAGTAAGAGGAGGAGCGACGGCGGAAGGAGGCGGTGGCGGCGGAGGGAAGTTGGTTTTGGCTTTAGCTCCTCGGAGAGAACGTGCGGCGCCGTCGTAAGCGAGTGCTGCTTCTTCTGGGGTGTCGAAAGTGCCTAACCAGACACGGGTTTTCTTCCATGGGTCACGAATCTCAGCGGCATAACGACCCCATGGACGCTTTCTGACTCCTCTGTAGTGACCCTCACGAGTAGAAGCCATGGAAATGCTGTGGGAGAAGAGAGAGAAAGATGGAAAATGGGGGGAATCTAGAGAGAGAAATAGTGTGCGTGTTGTGTGTGGGGGATTTTGGGAGCTAAAAAGAGTATATTTGGGCAGCAGCCGTTAAAAGGGGACCCACGGAGACACCCGTAATCGTCGGCTGGACGGCACGACCTCTCTCCTTAAATAGGCAAATATTTAGCTGAACATACGGCGTGTTTGGTTGGAACCAAAATCTTTACAAATTACAAATTAAATTTTTAAAAAAAACCTAAAATCCTCTATTAATTATTTTATTTTAATTTGGCATCATATTAATTTTTTAAAAAAAATAGATCAACTGTCCTTAACACATGCAGTATGAAAAATTAAAATTTAGAAGCATTACTTTTTTTTAAAAAACATAAAACCGGAGAGATCAAGTGATTTTCTTAACTTTTCTCTTTTGCATTTGTTATGTAAGTGTAAGATAATATTCTAAATTATTTATGGTGGGGAGATATGGGTGTGTTCAAGGGTGCAAGGTAGACCATCAATGGAATAATGAATATTTGAGGTAAATGAGAAAATTTACCTTTTTATAAAAAATATGTGTAGTGTATTTATTGTTTCACATAATATAAGTTTCGTGTATGGCTTTACAATTTAAATATGAGTAATTAATGACACAAATTTATGTGTAAGTACATGATTATGGGGGTTCATTATTTATATAAAAATTGAATCAAATTTAAAAATTATATTATATTAAATTTAATTTGATTTTATTTTAATTTTATTCAAAAAAATAATTGAAACGAATCAATAAACTATATACATAAATTTTATAATTATACATATATAATATATCATTTTTTATGAATACTATTTTAAATATCTTGTATATGTTTATATCAAAATTTAGTTACTAATTTATTATGAAAGCAAAAACGTCCAAGACTAAAGCATTTATTTATTGATTACATGTATATGATAATTTTTTATATCACTTTCTCTTTTTTGTTTAGGTCAAACTTCAAAGTGGTGAATTTTGTAAATTCAGTGTTTGAAATTTTAGTAAAAATAGCCGTTCTAAACAAAAATTATTTAGAATCTGACGTGTGTGTTTATTATAAATGAATACCGAATCAAATTGATAAATGAATATTATTTTTTATTTGATTTTAATAATTTAAAAATTAATTAAATTGATTTAATTTTGCTTTGTCCAATAATACTTTTGCTTGAAAAATGAAATTTTAGAAACAAAAGTCTCATTATTCTCAACACACTTGGTTAATGGTTAGTCTATTTGGATAAGTTATTTTGTAAATAAACAGTTGTACATTTTGTTTTTCACAAATTGTATAGTCATGCTATGTATATTTTTGTAATAAAATAGTATCAAGAGAAATTCTTAAAGAAATAAAATTAATGAAATAAGGATAGTATTAGTTTTATAAAATGAACACTTGCAATTTTTGACTAAGGTGGGTAAATTATAAGTCAAAACATTTGAAGAATAAATTGTCATTACAATCATGTTGTCTTGGTTCTTAGAACCTTGTTCTAATTAAGATGGATCTTTTATTTCCACACACGTTTCTTCTTAGTATTGAGATAAGATTAAGACACATAAATCCAATTTTTAACGTATACTTGAATTTCCACTGATCATAAATTGATGGGTACATAGTTACTTGCATCAAAATCACGTGGGCTAATTTGATTCATGTATAACAATTGACCTTTATCTTTCCTTTATTCATTCTAATTTATCTCTTTATATGTCTGACTAAATATATTAATAAATTTATCAGATTTAATTACTTATATGATGATAATTTTTTAAAAATAAATAAATAAATATTTAGAATAATATATAAAATCTAAAAAAAAGAAATATAATATACACGGATGTTCAACTCACCTCCGCGAAACTTGTAGTAATTAGTGGATGCATCCCAAATTTGAGAAGCTATAAGCGTGAGAATCAAATCCACCAAATTCTCACATCATAGTTGAGTAAGCACAATAATATTCCTTCTGTCTCCTTTTTCTCCAAAAATTATTATTCTAATCTTTTAAATTATAAAAATATCACCTAAGTAGGTGGAGTGCGTATATAAATTGAGATAAAGAAAAGAGGCGCCGGCTGATAGGACGTGTCAATAGAGTAGAGCGTGTTATTCTGTCTCTCTATTTTTTTTGTATATAATATTGTTTTTCATTTCCAAGTAGAAGAATAATATTTTAAAATGAATTTGTGAGTAAAATGGTCTCTATGAAATGTATTGTCAGTGTGTGGTGGAGTCTTACATCAGCCCTAGTGTACGGCGCCTGTTCAGCGGCGCCTCCATCCTTTTTTCTTTACCTTTATTTATTGCATCAGGCTGACACTCGAATATCCTTGTCGTTATCTGCGCTATCATAATCAATCACCCTTCTTCTATCATTTTACTACTCCATCCCTTCCAATTCTCATCCTATTTATGTGGTTGGTATCGATGGTATTAAAGATGATTTCTTTGAAAAAAACTACACTATTTTCAATGAGAATAAGATAATATTCTTTTGTTAAGAAATTAAAAACAAAAGAAAGTCACCTAAAATGGGACAAATGAAATAGTATTAATTATAAAATGTACTTTTGTTATTTTATACTACTTGTCATGATAAGATTTGAAATTTTGTTTGATTAATATATTTTTTATAAATAATTAAATTTTTATCTATATATGTTCTTTTTATTCTTAAATAATTACTACTAAGAACAAAGTTAAAAAAATTACTAATATATATATTTTTTATAAATGATTATGCTTTTATCCATATATATACCTCTTTATTGTTGAATAATTAATGCTAAGGATAAAATTAAAAAATAATAACTAATTATCTCTTGATTATCTAAATTGAGACTTCTATCATTTTAGTTGTCATATTACGTTTCTTCGAAAATCAATTTACCTAATTTTTAAAGTTAAATTAAATTAAATTAATTTGATATTTAAAATAAAATTAAACTATAAGAAAAGTATTATTAGTTCTAATTTTTTTCATATTGATATGATGAAAAAATGGATCTTGAAATGTTAGTCAAAATTTATATAGTTTGACTCTTAAAAAACAAAGTACGACAACTAAAATGGAACGAAGAGAATATTTTGGAATAATTATTTTTAGTATACCTGACAATTATATTAAAATGGGACAGAAGAAATATATTTTTAAGGTGAGTTCATATCTCAAATGTTCACTCAATTAATAGTTTTTCACAAAAAAGTTATTCAACTTTCTATTATAATTTTAAAATCACTTAACTATAGATTTTTTTTCCGTCACTTAACTAGTAACTTTTATTACGAAAAGTCACTCAACCAGCTTAAATGTTTTTTCCCCTAAATTTGTTGGAATGCAATTTTTGTTTTAAACTTTTTTTCAAAAAATAATATGATGCTCATAATTATTTTATTAAAATTTAAGTATTAACATACAATTTTAATTTTAAATTAATTTTTAAAAAATTAATAAGATACTCATTATATTAAATTTTTTAAAATACATTAAAAAATTTTAGAGAATTAAACAAAAATATATTTTATATAAATATTTTAAACTCCATATCAAATAAAAATATGATCGTAAATAAAATAAAAGTTCAGAATAGTACTCCCTCTCTGGAATTTTAGTTATCAAATTTTGATTTGACACATTTATTAAAAAATTAATTATTAATAAAAGTTTAATTTTAATTTATATATGATATATTTAAAGTTATAAAATTAAATAAAATATTTAATATGTAACTTTAATTTAACATCATAAGATTAAAAAAATCTTAAATTTTATTTTAAATTAAATTAGATCATTCCTTTTGAAACGGAAAAAATATATTCTAGGTTAGTTTGTTAAAAATAATAAAAACAAATTAATGACTAAAAGTGAAGGGAGAAAGTGTGCAAGCAATGGTTGTACTATTTGGGGTAGTGATGCGGTGTCAAGAAAGGAGTGGATTTTGGATATAAATAAATGGTTTGGCTAAATAAGTGAATAAAATGTCAGGACAGCACGTGGAGTAGGTGGTGTCTGAATTCAGGAGACAGACGACTTATGTTTGGAGTTTTATGGGCCAATACTCTCCCTTTATTCTATTTTACGTGACATTATTTGATTTGATATGATATTAAAAAAATAATTTAAAATAATCACATAAAATACATTAAAGGGAGTATTATTTTATTATAATTAGTTTTAATAAAATAAATTTAGAAACAAATAATTGTTCATAAATTTTACTATTTTTGTTAAATATTACAATAAATATATTTTGGATTGGTCCTACTTTGTTGAGTCGTTTTTTGGGCGGTGGTGTGGCCCATAGGACTGAGGATTCAGAGAGACACAACAACTCAGAATACAGAGATTATGATTTTCTGAATGCTGATGAGGTCACTGTGCATACTCTGTTTTTGAGTGTGCCTTTGGGTTTCCTCATCAATAATCAACTTTTTCATCAACCCTACAACGTGTCAATCTTCTCTTCCCCCTCATCTTTTTTACCTTTTCCTAATTTTTATTTGAATTAAACAGATGTAATTTTTTTAAGAAAGATCTAGTTTGACATGGAATGAATAAACAAGACTTTTCATGATTCTAAATTAAAATTATGTCAAATGTATCAAAATATCTTTAATTTTGTGATTTTAAAGATGCCATATCAAAAATTAAAATTAAAGCACTGTAGATATCATTCTTTTTTAAACGGAAGGAGTAAAAAATATTCCTAGAAGATGTGATTGGTTCAATATTAATGAACGATTCTCAACTATCAGCAATGACAAGGAACGTGATTTGACAGCTGATGTTATGCATCATTAAAATGTAATCCATAATTTAGCTTTGGGGAATTTAGATAGAACTTTGTAATTAATATTGAATGACTAGTCAGTTCATATGTAAATTTTGTATGTTGAGATGAAAAAAGGCCACAGCAAAATCTGGTTGTTCACCTTCCCATTCATTAATTAACAGTTGCATGGTACATGGTGTCCTTGGAACCAAACTAACAAAAACAGTGCCAGTAATATTAACATTCTTTCTATTCCTCCAAGATATCTGTGTATATATAAGATAAATTTTATGCAACACCATTTGAACTAATCTTCTATGCCCCATATACACATTTTTCAAGTCATCTGGCAGTCTTGTTACTAATCAGTCAGGAAAGCAAAGGAGGTCCATTCTCAGAAGCCGTTCGAGTGTGTTCGTGACTAAAGCTTCTTGACATTTGTATATCTCGATTGGATTGGGTCCTTGACTTTGCATACGGAGCATCTCTTGCTGGATAAAGAATGGATAGGAGTTTAGGAACACTAAGCATTTGATCGTCAGGAATCCAGCATCAACAAACATTTGAAATGAGAATCTTACCAGCAATTCTTTGAGCACGGAGGATATTCTGCCGTCTCTTCCACCAGCATGTTATGCAGGTGGCAATAAGCAGGACAAACACACACGCCCCTAATCCGATCCCAATTTTTGCTCCAACAGTGAGATGTGTTCCGCATGTTGGCAATCCCGGAATACCACAAAGGCCTGCATTATCAGTGAAACTGGAACCATCCACTGTAAGCATTTTATCGTCATAAATTACAGAAATATGCAACTTCATAGATTTGACCACAGAGTTATACAAGATGCTGATTGCAGTTTGTAGGCTTACTTCAAAGGCCAGATCGAGGCCATCATGTTTTGGATAAAACTGGTACATGCTAGGGGAAATTAGTCTGGGCCAAGGAATTTGTCAAGACAGCATACTCATGATGACCAGTCAGAAGATGGCCAGACAACTCCTAAGCATAGTAGTGTTCTTATAAAGCATAAGGAATCATCATGGTATAATTATTTGGCACCACAAAATTGAAAACTAAGAGCAACTATATATAAGAGATTTATAGAAGCCAACACCTTCATATGCTTATATGTATGATAGAAAATTAAAAGATGCTTCACCAAGAAAAAGCCCTAGGCCAACTAATATGATGATTATAGAAAACATACTTGAATTTAGCTCTGTGCAAGAGCCTTCCACCTAATGCAGCAGGAATCCTTCCAGAGAGTGAGTTGCCATTGAGATTCCTGTAACAACACAGTAATTTAATTTTCTTCATAGAAACAGTAAAAAGAAAAATAGTTCCATCATTCTTTTTTCTCCAACTGATCGCAAGTTGAAGTATCTTACAGTGTCCGCAATGAGGTCAATTGCCCAAGGCTTTCAGGAATTGATCCATTGAAGAAATTGTAGGAGAGATCCCTGTAGTGCAAATCTTTGTTAGACACTCACCAGGTAAGATACACCCCCTTTTAATTATTAGTGGAATATCATTCACTATTTTGCTAAAATATGGAACCAGATGATCTTGTATCATTTCTAACCGAAAAGAGATGTCCAGAGAAATTGGAGAAGCACTTTTAATTCAACTTAAAGTAATAGAATTTCTTCTAATACTCGATAAATATAACATTCTTTTCACTCTGTTAAAATAAGAGTTGTACCCTTAAGGAATTATGTTTCTCAGTATGAGCATGATCCTCTATCTTTTATAAATTGTCCTACCCGATTTAGATCTATGAAATTCAACTAAACATAGAGATATATCCAAATTTCAAAGAACAGTACATGTACTACCATAAAGATAACAAGGATGGCCAATATGACTTGTATTTCACAATCCATTAAACTATTAAAATTAACAGTCTTCCCTTTGTATCATCATTAGCAAACTGAAAACGAGCTGTCATCTCTTATTCCTACCTAATCTTAAAGCGCTTTCCCAATTAATACCCACACTGAAGCGCAAAAACCGGCACCACCTAATTTCAAATTCGATTATCCATTACTCTGGCAGACTAAGAAACTAGATTAATTCTGAAAAGCACATGAAGTTCCTGAAAGTTTTACTCACAATGTCTCCAGACTAGTTACCGTTCCCAATGCGGGGGGAATAGGCCCATGAATGCTGTTCCCACTTAGATTTCTGTAATAAAAAAATGTACACAACGAAAGCACGGTTAAAGTATATCATATTTAGAAATGGCTGTTCAGTTTCCATTACTACATGCTAGAATGGAGCACTAAGGAAAGAGAGATGTTTAGAAGATTTGAGAAGGTTGTGGTTCTAGGAAGTGTCATGTATTGATCCGTAAGGTGTATTTGCTTTAGGCAACACATATTCCCCAAAACAAAAAGTATTTGCAAGCTGTGTTTCTAACTTACATGCTCTGAAGATGACGCAATCGAGAAATTTCATTTGGTAAGAAGCCTCTTAAACCTTGGTTGCCCAAGTCACTGCACCACCAGTTGGAAAAAGAAAAAGAGTTAGAGATGATTATGCGAAGGAAATTCAAAGCATTCACGTCGTGTCAAGAAAAGCAATATAGACCTTAGGGAAATGAAAAAAATTTGGTCAAATTCCAGTGCTGAAGAATGTAAAGATAAAAGGGGACATTTACAGACAGAAGCAGTTACATCACAAGAGATAACATGTTTATCTAGCAAATAGCAACAAGGGTAATCCACATTTTTAGAAAAATACAGTTACTATGAACCAATCAAGCTTATAGAGACTACACATTAGAACAAAAGAAATGGAGACACCATATTTTGCAGATCTAGTAACAGGATTTACTGCGACAAATATGTGGCTCCTTCAAAAAAATTCGTTACACAATGCTTGCAAGAAAACCACACAATATGAAAGTGTAGCCAGGCTAACACAGATTTTGAAAATTGTGGACACCAAACAGGAAAGGCATCTAGATAACAAAACACATTATTATACTGTCATAGGGGGACCAAGAAATAAAATCAGAAATATATAAATTTATGAGAGTTTTAACATTGAAGGTGTAAACCAGACAATTTATCTCACCTTTTATGAAATAAAAAATGTACAGTAAAGAGTTTCAACTATCACTATATCACCTAGTACAGTTTAATTTTAAGACTCAATACATAAAACTATTTGATACTCAAAAACCAAAATTTGGCCATGGTAGGAGATGGGGATGGTTACTTTGCCAATCGATATTATGCAACCAGAAGTTCCTGACTAATTCATTACTACCCTGTGTTCCCCAGTTCTACATGGGCTTTCTGGTCTAGTTAGAGAAATGTGCCCCTGATCCCCACAACGAATTAGCCCAGTCCTCTTCCTCATTCCCTTCTTTCATAAACCCAATCCTTCTCTCATGGCCGCAACTTACCTTTCTGGCCACGGCCACCATTCCTTCTCACTTGCTCCTTTCACGGCCTCCATCCTGGTCCTTGGGCTTTGCTTTTCACAGTCCCAATATTCCACATCATTGCCACATTTCCCTTTCACATTCAACTTGGCTTTCCCTACTTTATGTGTAATGAACCGTGTAAATTAGTGAAATACACAAAGCAGAGAAAGCCAAGTTGTTTAACAACTTACTACCAGAGCCATGCTAGATGAGATGCGGAACTTAGGAAAAGAATACAAAGGAAATTACTGATTGATTATGTGCGCACGAGCATATGTTTATAGGATGAAAATTTTCTACTGCAAGGTTCTCTAGCTAAGAAAGGTGATTGTAAAGCTGCCCACTTTTTCCATTTCCCTTTTAGAGTGGGGAAAGCCGGAAAGGATATTTATCTTGGTTGATTCATGATTGATCAGGAAATTCACACATGATGGAGACCAAATTGTCCAGAAACTTGTAAACCATAAACTAGATTGATTGAAGATTGCAAGCAAAATACATGGTGTATCCAAGTGATATTTGAATATGCGCATGCATATATCACATGCCCGACCACACAAACATACGCATAGATAGAAATTTCTATATCTAAGAACAAGCTCAATGACGTACATCCCATCGATGACCCATTTATTGCTAGTTTTGTCAAATTGACAATCTGCTCCGCTCCAGGGATGTTGTTGGGGCACACATGGATCACCGTTCCATCCAAGCCGAAGGGGAAGTCCAAGTGCATTCTTTAGCGACTGCAAACCCCTGACTGCAGAAGTAAAGAAGGATAAAATTGCATCAATAATCGTTCAGATAACTTCCAATCTTCCATAATCAGAGCAGTAGAATGATAATGGCACACGCTGGACTCATGAGTTAAAAAAAAAAGAACACAACACTGCTGTTAAAAAAAAAAAAGAACACAACACTACTTTTGGCCACTTCCTATTGCATAACAAAACGAGAAAGCTATCACCTATCCCATGCGTAAAACTTGTACAAACTTTTGACATTATCGTTCTTTCGCAATTTAACTCTGAACAAGCATCCAAGAATGTTAAGTGGAAATTTTTTAACTAATGTACCTTCGTCAAGTAACGTTTTAGATTCAGCTATTATAACCTCAAAAATTTCAATAGCACTAATTATAGCATAAGTTCCATTTCTTGGATGCAGAGTGATTGTCAAGGTCCTGCCACTGACTGGAACTGTTGTGTTCAGCACAAGAGCACTGTTAACACCCCCAGCCATCTTCACAATGTCAACAGCTGGAAATACAGTGTCACCATTGATTGAAATGTCCATGATCCTCTGTCCTGCAGATGTAACTGAAGGATCAATTTCCGCAAAGTGTAACCAAACAGAGTACTTTTTATTGGGATCGACATCCATTGTGTGTGTTAATTCTGGCTCATTGTCAGTGCTAAGAAGAGCAGTTTGATAAATAGATCCTGGATAGAAGTTTGGTGCTTTGGAAGTTGACTTTATACTGTTTTTGGTAGAAATGCGGCGATCAGAATTCTGGCTGAATGTCTTGATTGAACTCCAAAACCGATCACCACCCCAATGATCACCACTGTAGTCAACATCAAACATTGAGTCCTGAGCACCACAGCTGAGTCTTTTGACAGTTCTGATAATTGTCCCTTTACCAAAGTCGGGACCAAAATAGTATGCTCTGTCATCTATTTGGAGAATTTCAATTGCAAGTATAGCTGGATCTCCATGACCAGTGCTGTGGAAGCAAAGAGAGGCAGTACCATCATCAAGAAAAGTAAGTGTTTCAACAAATACTCGTTCATCATCATGATTGCTCCAACCAGATGGCAAAGTATAAACCAAGGTGCCTTCAACAGAAACCTCAAATAGTGGTTCATTATCAAAGCTTGGTTCTACGACCAATCCAAAGAATACCCTCACTGAATAGTGGCCACGGGGGACTCTCTTGATATTGTAACAATTCTCAGGTCCCTCCGATAAAGGGAAATACCGCAGTGTAGTGAGTTGAGGTGTAATGAAACTTGGGGGTGTTCCATTGATAGGTATTCCTCCTGTATATGCAAAATCCTTATACCAGAGAGTCTTTGTAGGGGTAGTACGAACATCATATCGAGCTCCACAGCTGATTCGCATTACATATGGCTCTGCGGTGAATAAACAGTATAGTGAACAAAAGGCCAACTTGGAGGCTAATGAGTAATAGCCAAGAAGCAAGTTTTCAAATATGATGGAATAAAAACACTAGATATCCAGAAAAGTAGAACACGTACACTAAAAAGGAAGCAAGTCCACCTCAAATATCAGCAGTAGACTAACTTTAACCTTCACTAATGTTACACTGCTTGAATGCAGTTACAAGCTTTTTTTTATTGAAAAAAGAAATGAAGCCCTAGAGGTAGTTGACAAGTATATCAAATCCTACACTTGAGCGGAAGCAGGAGCGACTTGAATACATGAAGATAGAATAGTGTTTATTTTTCACTAATGTTACATTAATTTGATGTGCTTTAAAGCTTATTGTTAACAGGCAAAAAGTAGACTTAAAAGGGTTCAGCAGATTTCTACGTCTACTCTTATTAGTTCCTCCTTTGATTCATCAAAACCACGACCAGAAAAATCATGCTCACTCCCTCTCAAACCTGATTCCCAAATTCTGCCCCTCAACCAAGAAAGAGCCAAAGGAAAATGTGACCTAAAACAACTAAGTGCAAGTGTGCAACAACAAAAGATTGCAAAAAGTTTTACTCATTCAGAGAAAGTAACGCGCATAGGGATAGGGGTGACAATTAAAGACCCCTCAAGTCAACTTAAAAGACACAAGATCTAGTATTGGAATGAAATAGGCTTAAGTAGACCCGGAATGCACATAGAAGATTCATATAGCTAACTACAAATGTTCAGAGCTGATTCGGGGGGTTGAACTGCACACAGTTTCTTGTCTTGCATTCTGTGAGCACCCTGCAAACTACCTTAACTTCTTTTAAGGATCACTAGAGCTTAAAAATTAGAAAACAGTTCACCAATTTGAGACTGAAGATAACTATCAATGCAACTATCAGCATGATTATTCCAACTATGTTGATAATCATACATTTATAGTATTAGGGATCTTCGCCCCTAAATTTATTACTGAAATAACTATAAAAACAACTCCGCAGTATTCAACTCGTAACAAAACAGAAGAGCTAGCTAAAATCAGCATAATATCATTAACCACAAAACAAAATAAAAGCAAGTCCATTGCAAAATCCCAACATAATTCCATTACTACATCAAAAACAAATCTACGAAAGCAAATTTATAACAAATAAAAAGTGTCACTGCTTGCAAACAACACAAGTAGATCCCAAAATAGCTAAGTCTTCGTTTACTAAAGAAACCCAGTAGAATTAGTTGACCTATTACACATTACAAGCAAATTGAAAAAGGGCTGACCACGGCGAGAGCAGACAAGCTGAATAGCCACGCAGAAGCAAAGAAACAAGAAAAAATAGTGGAATCTCAGCATTTCTGGCTCCAAATGCTACTTGAAATTTCCTTCAATTTCTTGTTTTTTTTCTTTTTCTTCTACAAACTCATTGCATTCATACTCAAATCTTCTACTTCTCTTGTTGTTTTCTGGGCACTAATTACCATAATAATCAGTGGAGTGATAATGGGAGAAGTTCTGTACAGGTAAAGATAGTAAAGGAAAGTCGAATTTTTAATTCTTTTTATTTATTTTTTTATTTGATATTGACCCGTGAATGGGCATTGTTACTATGCTTACAAGTCCACCGCTTACGGTGAAGCTTCAATTGTTAATCACTACTCCCTATATTAGGATTGTTCTCTTGATTTTCTTTTACTCAACTAAGTTCACAATTAGATGTCAAGTTTTGACATGGCACACCTATTAAAAAAATAATGATTAATGTAGTAAGATTACCACTTTATCCCTATTAATTAGGTAAATAAATTAAGGGTAAAAAACTTTAGGGGTCTAATTTGGTAAATAAATTAGGGGTAGAATAGGCAAAAATAATTTGTCTTATCTTGAATTCTAAAAATTGACAAGTAAAAATGAAAACCAAATTAGGAAATTTTTGACATCTAATTGTGAACGGAGGGAGTATTAAAACTAGTATAATGATTGATAACTTAGAATAAATGGTAAATTATTTATGACAATAATTAGTTACGTAATACTAATTATGTAAAAGCAATATTGAATTATCTACCTAACTTAAATTCTTTATTAAATGAATATTTGAAATATTGTGAAAAGAAAGTATAATGATAAGGTTTCTAAAAGTATATAGTGACCACAAAATCAAGTGTGGAAAAAGACACTTGAAATTTGACATGAGTACTTGTTTTTATAATTATATCATAATTATTATCTTGTAATAATAATCACTTTATAATGAATAAGTATTTGCTTGTAAGAAGTAATTTTTTAAGATTATTTAATTAAATATTAATACTTTTTTTTTTATAAAATCAGATAGACCTTTGTCTTCTTAATAATAAGATAATAAGACAAATCATGTGTGAATCAATTGGGAAAAGATCCAGTCAAGTACTATTTTTCCGGGTAATGTTCAATAGTCTGTTAGATTCATATCATATGGATCACAAAACAATTTATGATTGATATTCATTTTAAATCATACACATAAAAAAGTCAAAAATAACGATTTAGTTTCTTCCTCTTAAGTGAAGCATAATAAATCATGTGTCGCGCCCCATTTTTTCCTCGCGGAAAAAGGGAACTTGGACGACGTCGTGGCGAACGACTCTTTTGGGATTTTTGAATTGAAGAGTCGCCACCTAATGATTTGAGGTGCATTAGGACACCATTCTAGGCCTAAGTCTAAGGCTAAGGTCAAA
>JBCEWC010005540.1:0-24756 GCA_038996855.1 Solanum aculeatissimum
TACTCAAGACAATATTTATCTTGGTATATAACTCTCTTTGTGTTTTTAATCTCCTTTTGTTTCTCTTGTGGGATGATCTATATGAGGTCAAGAGGCCCTCTATTTATAGGGGAGAAAACGCGTGAATAGTAAAACGCGTCCAGTCAACATTGGTGTTCCAGTCAACAATAAGAACTATGATATTTAAAAGTTAAAATTCTGTTCCAAAAAAAAATAAAATTTGTGAGTGAAAAAGAATTTATTAGAAAACTAGTCAAAACCAACTTTTCCAACTTGGAAACTCATTTTCAAAAAAAATAATAAAAATTGTTCATTATTTAGCCACACTATTTTGAGAAAAAAATTCATGTCCAGACGGTTCCTAATAAAATCACCATACCATTCGATTAATTATGAGTATGACAATATAGGTTGCCACATATAAATGCTTGTGTAAGTCAATACAAACATATTGGTAGAAGAAAACAAGATAAGTTAATTAAATGGCGTTTACTTCAATTTGGTTGGGTTGGTGTGACAAGCAAATCATGGAGATCTTCTTTTGACTGCTACACATTATTTATTATTTCAGCAGGGAAAACCAAGTCCTTATTGTGAAATCTGGTAAATTTGATGATGAATGACTAGGAAAATGGTACATGTAGTCGTAGATTTTGACTATCTTGAATTGTTTATGTCACGTATCTTTAAAAGTGTTGCTTGTATTGAAGGAAAAGGAAAACAAAGGACAAGACTAAAGGTAAGATTATTGTAAGATATTCTAAAACAGATATGAAAAATTGAGTTCAAAAGCCACGTAGGGAAGACTGTAACCATTTAAAATTAATAAAATGATTTGAATTGTTTCAAGTTCAAGATATATTAGTCCAAATATATATTATGGATTAATATAAGTATAATTTACATAAATCACATGTGTTAAAGATTAATTACATTATTTTCTTATTCTTTTTTAAATTGCAAAAAACAAAAACTTAAAAATTTATGAATTTTGGAATACATTACTGAACTTCTAGATACATCAGCAGACATTCGGATACATAGGAGGAATGAATGGGGAGAGATGTATCGAAGAGGGGATACGACATCCAAATACATAGAGCAAAGAGGTATCTAAGAGGGGATTTATGTATCTGAAAGAGGAGGGATGTATCTGAGAGGGGGATATCGATGTATTAGCAAAATGAGAAAGATGTCTACGAGAGAGGATTTTAGAATTTTTTTAAATGATAGGAAATTCCAGAGATTATAATAAAATAAGATGTATATTTAGATAATTTTCTTAATATAATTATATTATTATTTAAGTCCAATAAATGTGGATTCAATTAAAGATCAAATTTATTGGATTAGTCCATTAGTTTGGGCTAGAAATGATTAACTTACTTTGGTAAGACTAATATCATCTCAAACTAGAGGAGCAATTTAGTACCACGTGTCAAATGACGTGACATGTCAATTCAAATAATGAAGCCAATATAATCATGTCATATCACTTAAATCTGATTGGACGAATGTAACCTGTTCTTATCACTAATACTCCTTTGGCATATCACATAAACTTTACTGGCCAAAGTGAAGCCTACATTCTCATTATAACTCCTCCATTCTACAATTTTAAATAGGGGTCTAATTTAGAAATCACACTAGACTTCTAAAAAGAAATCAAAAAGAGCTCGTGGATCTAATGCAACAAATTTCTATACAAACTACAAGTTCAAGAATTCAAGCACTCATGTATCCAAGTTCATGAACAACTCAAGATCAAGACCACCAGATTCAACAACAAGCTCGAAAACCCTTAAATTTCAGAATAAGTCAAGATCAAGTTCACCAAATTCACAAATCAAGATCAAGACCACAAGATTCATGAACAAGCTCAAAAGTTCTTGAATTCAAGTACACAATGAGATCAAATCCACCAAATTCGAGTTCAAGCTTACACGATCTTGAATTTATATGTAATGACCCTGAAAGTCATTTTTATTTTTTTAATAAAATTATCATTTTATCCATCTTGATAGCGACCTCGAGTCATGTTTGGTTGATTTTAAAAGTCAATTTTTGAAAATTTTGTGAAAGTTGAGATTTTTACCAAAGATTACATTTTTAATGAAAAAGGTATTCTTCACTCCCTTTTTTCATTACTCATTAATAATTCCTTGATTTTAACATCAAATTTGAAAAAATTAGAAAAATTTTCACGAACTTGGGATTTTCACAAAAAGGATGATTTCGAGCTCGTTTCAACTCCATTTTTGAATTTGTTTTTATTGATAGATTTCTAATCATGAGAGAAGCATTTTCATCTCAAAATTTCTAGATTTTAACTTTTATTTTTGGTAGTGAATTTTTGGATGATTTTCCCTTTCCTCCGAATTGCTTGATGTTGGTATTGTTCTTCTTAGAATGTGATTGCGAGTTCATTTTTGAATAGATTGTGGTACTTCATATTCAATTCAGAAGGGAAAGACGCCTTTATTGGATTGATTGATTGGCTAATTTGAGGTAAGTGAATTCTAAACCTTGTTGAGTTTCATTGAACATAATATTTTCTTTCTATGTGAAATTGAGGATTAGTGAAATGTTCTAGTGGATATGATTGGGTAATGAAGATGTTGAGATGATGACATGTATGAAGTGATTCGTGAATTAATATCGATTGTTATTGATTTAGACTTGTGAGTTGATGTTGTGAATTGAATTTGTAATGCCAATTGTTGAAATGCAAAAGTGTTCATGTTGATCTAATTGTTGAACTTTGATTCATGCCACATAAAAATATCTATTGAAGTACTTTATGTGAAATACTGAGCTAGTTATGTAATCTAGCAAATGTAATTGGACTTGTTGAACTAAATGCTTGTGAAATATGGACTTAATAATGAATAGTCCTAAGTTATGATGATAAATAGATTATTGAAAAACTTGAGCTATGTTATGATGTTATCACTATGTGCATGGTTGGTGTATACATCTATCGAGCTAAGTCTACTAGGTAGAACCCATGGGGGTCTCGTCATACCATATGCCAGAATCTCTCAAGTATCATAATATCTCAACCTTGCCACCTCAGTGTGGTTAAGGGGGTTTTAAAGATGGTACAATCCCTCTCTTGATACCTCAACATGGTCAATGTGTTTTAAAAAGGTGGTACAATATCTCAAAAAGTGGAACATCTCACCCTTGCCACCTTAGCGTGATCAAGGGGTTCTATAAAACGTTGTATAGTATCTCAACCTTACTATCTCAACGTGGTTAAGGGGTGGTACAAATGCAATATGAGATGAATGCACCCCAATGCCACAAGTCAAGGTAAATAACAACAATATAATAAGAATACTGATAAATATCCATCATAGAATCAGAGAATAATGCCAAGAGTCGTAACTGATACCACAAGCCATCAATATGTCTTAGTGTAATGACCTCGAAGGTTATTTTTGGCATTTACGACTAAATTATCATTTTTCCTTTCTAAAAGTTGCCCCGAGTCATTTTTAGTTGCGTCTAAAAGTTGGATCTTGAAAACCCTATCAAAAGTTGAAGTTTTGCCAAAGAAGGAGTTTTTAGAGGCTTAAAGTTAAAAATTTTGTGTTTTGCGGTCATCTTTAGTTTTGAGTGTCAAATTTTAATTTTATCGATTATATGAACTCTGAAATGCTGAATCTGGTCAAGGAGAACTTGCAGAATCGAATTTGGAGTTAAAACGAAGATTATAGACCCAATGTTCCATTTTAAGTTCATTTTGGATCATAGTTTGACTTTGGTAAATATTCAGATTTCAAAAAGGTCGAATCAAAATTTTATCAGTTCTAATAATTCCGGGTGGTGAAACTAACGCTAGAAATGACTTCATTGTAATTCTTAGAGCTTTCGAGGTTATTTTGAGTATTTGAGTCCTAAACTAGTTTAAATGATCTTTCTCAGGTTCCGGGCCATTGAGGTCTCGAAATTGAATTTTGATGGTTCCATTGAGTCAGAAACATTGTTACTAGTAGAGTTTCATGTTTGTTAGTGTTTATGGGGTTTGGAATGAACCCCCAAGGTTTAATTCTGAATTATGTGTTGTGTATTTAGTTGGTTCTGCTACAGGATAATTTTGTTCTCCGCGTTCGCACCCTTATATCCGTGTTCACGGAGGTCAAATTCTTTAGACCTCCATGTTCCTAGGAGAAGGTCTGCATTCACAGAGTACAAGGCAGTGTGACCGCCACATTCATGGAAGTCTCTCCGCATTCGTGGAGTATTGGCCAACCTTATCTTCCGTGTTCGCGGACAAAGCTCCGCGTTTGCGAAGCACAAAAATTTCCTAAACAGTGTAATGTTTTTGAGTAATGGGTTTTATCAAATTTGACCATTTTTAATATTCCAAGCTCTGTTTTAGAGAGGATCTTCAAAGTTTTTCAAGGCAAATCAATTGAGTAACTATTTTCTAACCTATTTCTTTTATTTTCATTGATTAAATTGTATTTTTAACTTATAATTTGGAGTTTTAAATTGAGGAATTTAAAATTTTTTTGGACTTTGATTTCTTACATTAATTTGATGATTTCTACCTCATTTTAACTCTTTTTTTGAAATGTTTTTCATCGTTGAATTCCTTATTACTTGGAGAACATTTCCATGTAATAAATTTCAATTTTCGGATACTTTTTCCAGCATGAGATTTTTGACCGTTTTGAACTTTTCATTTGAATTGATTGATTTTAGTATCATTAAATTCGTTATGTGATTGTCGTGCTATATTTGAATAGATTTTGGTGATTTGGAGTACCTTAGAAAGGGGAAAACTTTGGATTTGTCTTTATTCCAGACTTTTTCTAAGGCAAGTGGACTTCTAACCTTTTGTTAAGTATGATTGAACCTTGTATTATCCTATGTGCATGTGTTTGAGTTATTATGTCATGAAATGGGATAAAATAATATTATTGTAGGCTTTGAGGATGGAATTTCAAATTATGTAATTGTAATTGTTGCGATTCCTTAACTTGTGGAATAAAATTGTGGGGTTGTGAATACTTGTGAACTTGGGGGTTAGTGAACTATTTTAGTGAATATGATTTAGGTAATGGAAAAAAGGAAATGATGACATGTATGAATTGAATCCTAAGATAGTATCCTTTATTGAGAATTAGGCTTGTGGGATAATTTACGGAGTGAACTTGTGATGCCATTGTTGATAATGAGAGAGTGTGCATGGTGTCTTGATTGTTAAACTTTGGATATAGAAATGTAATTATCTATTGAGTCTCTTTATATGAAATGTTTGGTTAAATGCTTGCACTGAGATATTGTTAGAACTATGTTATATTATGATTATCGTGTATCATATTAATGAAGACTCCAATATTGAAAGACAATGAAAGAAATTGATGAATGGTGAGTAAATAATACAATATGGACATCTTGTCTATTTATAGATATGTGTGAAGGTGATTATGGTACCTTGATGACATGAATCACTTAATGCTCTATTAGTTATTCAAAGTCGATGGGGAATGGTTCTGGATAGTTGCTAATAAAATTGGGATTTTGATGATGTTCAAAATTAATGCTCATTACTTGTAAATTGATAATGAATTTGTTGAGTAACATTTGTGGGTTAGTGATTTGGTGTGAGTGTGAAACACTTTCCATCATGTGGCTGATTTTATGTGCGTCAAGGTGAAAATATATTAACATTTAAGTTATTCAGGTGTGTAATAGACTGCCTTAATAGTTAAAGTGTGTAATCTACTTTTCCATACAACTTCAGAAATATATTTATGCTTTTCCCCTATTACATACCTCATTATGAGTCTGGATATCTATTGTACTATTTGATCTGTTTATCAGTCGAATATTTGAAATATGATGCCATGTGATGATTATATCTATATTCTTGTGACCTGAATATCATATTATGCTAGGACTTTTCTGAGTATAGGTGTGTAGTTCGACGGTATGTAGTTGGGTGTTAAGGAGTACTTGTGTTCTTCGTTGCTTTATTTAAGGTTAGTTTTCATTTTGCTGAGTACCCCTGTTGTTTGGTGCTCACCCCCATTGCTACATATTTGTAGGTTTTGAACCTTGTCCTTTTGGCTAACTTTCTGACTTATAAGATCGAGCTTTTAGAGTCTATCGAGAGGTAGCTGCTTGTCCCTTTAGTAGATCTTCAAGGATTCTATCCCTATGTTATGTTCTATTTGAGGACTAAACATTGAGACTAGTGTTTCATTTGAGTATTCTATATTCAGAGGCTTGTACATGTGACAAAAGTTCTAGGGTGGTTGTAGCATTGATTTCCTATGCCTATCTATCTTATTAGTCTGTTTTATCTTCCACTTTAAGTATATTGTTGAGTTATTTAGGTGAGTGCCATCACACTCGGATTTTGGGTTGGTACAATTTGGTATTAAAGCTCAGGTTCATAGGTCTCACATGTGACACAAGTTCTGGGATGATTGTAGTATTGATTTCCTATGCCTATTTATCTTATTAGACTCTTTTATATTCTACTTTTAGTATATTGTTGAGTTTTTTAGGTTTTGGGGTGACTCGACTTGATGTTAAGTGAGTGTCATCATGCCTGAATTTTGAGTCCTTAAAATTTAGAATCAGAGCCCCAGGTTCATAGGTCTCTCATGTGAAACTAGTTTTGGGATGGTTGTAGTATTGATTTCCTATGCCTATTGATGTCTCTCAAGTTACACCTCCTTTTTGAAGGATAAAGTGATCATTTTCAAGTAAATAACCTAACCAAGGTTAGGGTCGAACCCACAAGGAATAGTATAGACTCCAGAATAATTCAATTGCAAAATGGGGTGATTAACCTACTTATCTACCAAAAGGGGGGAGAGTTGTTATTTAGAGTAAAGAAATCTAAACTAAAGCAAGTGGTGTAAAATCAGTAGAAGAGTTAATTAGGGAGATGTGTTCTCCATGATTCCCTAACTTGGTATTACCAGATAATTGTAATTTATTTTAGTGTGTAGATGCAGAACGGTAAGTTAAGTTTACCTAAACTTTTAATCTAATGTAAAGGTAAATTTCACCACGGGGTTTGATCCACCTCCGCGGTACCTATAGTCCCAGTACAACCTCCCCTTGATCTAGTTTGGTTGATTAGATGATAAAACATCAATCGAATCCTTTTAATTCAGCAGTGCAACTATGACAAGCAAGGTGGCTACTGAAAAGCAATAATCACTAACTCAATCTAACATTAATAATACAATGCAAGTTCCCTCACAGAAAGAAGTCTTATCTCACTCTCATAGTGATGTTTCCAGACTCAATACTTGGGACTGCACAAAACCACTTACTCTCATAAAAGATATTCAAAGATTGTGATCAATACCATATGCTTGCCCCTATACTCAAGACTATGACCTTTGACTAATCGGACTAGGATCACTTTAGGACCTTCTAGGCTTGTAATGTAGGCTCAGGGGGCTTTGGTGTGATATTTTGGGAATATAGTGACTAAAGGCCCTCCTTGACACAATGTTTTTCTACACTTTTTCCCTACCTACCTATCACTTTCATCACATTCTCCCTTTTCCCCCTCATTCTAAGACTTTTTAGGGTGCTTTATTTTCATTTTTAGCTCATTGCCTTGTATTTTCACATTCTTTTGCCTTTTTATCCCAACAGTTAAACAATTCTTTCTTTTTCTTGCACCCTTTTTAAAATTTTTCTCCTTTTTCTATATCACTAGTTTTCCCCTCATTTTCATGACTTCTTCGTACACCAGCCACCCTCAACTTAGGATTTTGGCCTTAGTTGAGGTGCACAAATATCCATTCTTTGAACCAAGGCCACTGTGGGTAGCCACCCTCAACTTAAGCTTTTTGCCTCAGTCAAGGTGCTCAATGTTCAAGGAAGGACCAGGACCAATTTCAAGGTTTATCATTCATTAAGGTTAGGTTGCTTAGGTATTTACAAGGAAAAGGTACATAGCAGGCTCAAACATTAGGATCAAGGGATATATTAGACATTTGATTGGTCATTTAGGCTAAGTGGACTAATAAAAACAATGACCTAAGATTCTTTTCTAACCAATTAACCTACGATCTAAGTCAAATTAACGGGGCAAGTTCTGAATTAAAACACAATATATGAATAATACAAATAAGCTCTCACACACATGACACTGATTATACTATGAATACAGATTCTCAGATCATGTTTTTCAATCAAAATTCAACCTAACTTATCAGAACGAGCACCTGTCAAACATTCAAACATGCATGGTTGTTATTAAGACTAACTAACCATAAATTTGAAGGGTATCATTTTTCCATAAAAATACAAACATATGTCGTAGACATCAGTACTATATTCTACTAATACCACCTAAACATCCTAAACATGCCGGTTCAACATAAATTGAATGTCTGCAGCGAAATAGAACACAGGCAAGAAAATCCTTTGAAATAAAAAATTGGGATAGTTATAGGCCAAGGTTACTCAGACTTTACTGGGCCCTATAACAACCCACACCCCATTGAAAAAGTTGTGCATTGTCCCCAATGCACACAAAATATCAAAATAAAGAGCAGGGGTCAAAAGAACATACATGGGCCCTAAGCTCTTTTCTCTTCTTGGGTTGCCTCCCAAGTAGCACCTGCTTTAGTGTCGCGGTATGACTTGGACCATCTGATTACTCAGACTTTATCAATGGCCCAAATCTCCATCTTTAGATCATCTGGCCGCTTCATCGACTGAGAGATATTTAAGATGACTTCTTCTTCATTTAATCAGAACTTGAGTTGGCCTGATTCCATGTCAACTAGGGCTTGCCCAGTGGATAAGAAAGACCTTCCTAAGATGATTGGAACTTTGAAGGCGACCTCATAATCTAACATCACAAAGTATGCAGATAATATTAATTTCTCAACTTTGACCAGGACGTCATACAGTATCCCTACAGACTTCTTTATTATCCTGTTGGCCATCAACAGTTGCATGTTTGTAGGAGTAGGGGCTCCCAAAACTACCTTCTTGCAAACTAAAAGGGGCATCAAATTTATACTGGTACCCAGATCACATAATGCCCTTGCAAAGTTGACAACACCTATGGTGCATGGAATGGTGAATGCTCCAGGATCCTCTTTCTTCTGCACCAAAAACCTTGTATATATCGCACTGCAATGTTGGAGTTCTTGAGAAAGCTCCTGACTCATAGTACGCTTCTTTATGACAAAGTCCTTCATGAACTTTGTGTACTCGTGCATTTTCTCCAATGCTTCAAGTTTAGCTTGGCGCCTTATGAAACCAAACATTCCCAGGGCTTCCACTGTTTTCTCATAGTCCAGGATGCCGTCACTCTCAAAATTCATTAGTACTGCCTCCAAAGTATCGACACCTAGCCTTCTCTCAATTGACACTTCTTGTTTCTCCTCATCTTCAGCATGGTTCAAATAGGTCTAGGACATTCCTTGTTATATCTGGATGCTTAAATGGAATACAAACAACAAAAAATGTAACATGGGAAGAATAAGGGTTAACCTCCAAATTATTTGAACTAAACAAGTCTAGCCTTATTCCCTGGCAACGGTGCCAAAACACTTGATGTCGCCTAAGCCACACCTCCTTTTTGAAGGATAAAGCAATCACTGTCAAGTAAATAACTTAACCAAGGTTAGGGTCAAACCCTAAGAAAATAAGGTAGACTCTAGAATAATTCAATTGCAAAATGGGGTGATTAACCTACTTATTTCCCGAAAGGGGGGGGGGCTTGTAATTTAGAGTAAAGAAACCTAAACTAAAGCAAGTTGTGTAAAATCAGTAGAAGAGTTAACTAGGGTGATGTGTTTTCCATGATTCCCTAACTCAGTAATACAAGATAATTGTAATCTTTAATAGTGTGTAGATGTAGAATGATAAGTTTAGTTTACCTAAACCTCTGATCCAACGTAGAGGTAAATTTCACCATGGGGTTTGATCCATCTCCACGGTGTGACATTACTAACCCTTACCTATAGTCCCAGTACAACCTCCCCTTGATCTAGTTTGGTTGATTAGATGAAAAACATCAATTGAATCCTTTTAATTATTCTCTTTTCCTATTCATTACCTCCTTGATCCGGCAAGTAACACTAGGCTAGTTCTAACGTTTGTCATCGGTTAAAAAGTATTTTAGATGAAGAGAATTAATTAATACATTCATACACACCTTCCAAGAATTACGAATTATTCAATTTTACTTTGTTAGTTATTCATGGTTCCCACAAACCTAGTTGTGGATTTAGATACTCATAATTAATATTGATGCAGGAATCATGATAAAGAATAACATAATTGAACACTTACACAAATGAATTTAAGCATAAGAAATCCAACTCTTCAACGGAAATTGCAATTACGAATTAAGAACACAAAATATTGTTTATCCCTGACTAAAAGTACTAAAAACTATGAACTATTATGAACTCTCTACCAAAACATATGATAAAATAACCTAAAAACCTATTTATAATGTTTAAAATACAAAACCAATTCAAACTACGAAAGCTTGATCGACGGACTCTACGGGCATATTCTATGGGTCATAACATGTTCCACGGCCTATAGTCGGGCTTTTGTGGACTTCATCTTTATAACTGGGGTGACTTCTATGAGATCCTTCTACGGGCCGTATAAGATTCTATGGCCCTTGGAGGGTTTCATCTCATGACTTTCAAGCTACTCCCCAATCTCTGATCCTCAGTGTACGATAACAAATCTATGACTCGTATAATAATTTATGGCTCATCAAATCGCTCGTAGATTAAACTTCTAAAAATCACCTTTCACTAGAATTTGATAGGACTCTACTTCTGTGGCCCGTGGAATAATTCATGACCCTTAAAGGGTTTCGTGAATCCTCAAAAACCACACTTTCAGCACACTATGCCCAAAAATTATGCCAACCCTGTAATCCTGCAAAATAAACATAAAAACACATCAAATCTAACAACATTGCTTTGAGAACACATAAAATTCTAAGTTTTAAGCATTAAAAGTGTTGTATTTTGGCAGCACATCACCTATCTATCTTATCAAAATTGTTTTATCTTTCGCTTTTAGTATATTATTGAGTTATTTAAGTTTTGGGCTGACTCACATTGGTGGGTTATGTTAGTGTCATCACGCCTAAATTTTTGGTCATGACAATTTAGTATCAAAATCGATGCGAAGACATCCATTACTTATCCTTGAGGGGCTAGAAGACTATTAGGAAATTCTCTTTCACTTTATTCTAATAAATTCATGTGTGGGATTTTTTTAAGTGTTGAGTGGTCATGTGTCCTTTCGACAGATGGCGAGGACTAAAAATACTGTGGCTACAGGATAAGGCGAGACAACCCTTGATGTTGCTATCGAAACCTCAACTAGGGGTAGGGGCCGTACCAGAGAAGGAGCTACAGACCGAGGCTGAGGAGCTGTACTGACAGAAGATTATAAGTGAGGTTGTCCCCTAATCGATCCATGTAGCCTATATATGAGTGGGTTCTTCATGATTATGCTACAACACTACTACATGATACACTTTTGAGAGTCTTGGGTGTGTTGGAGACTTTGGGGCAGATAGGTAGCTAGATACATCTGATACTTAACAGACTTGGGTTAGGGTTCAGCCTTAGGATCAACAGTGCCCCCGAGGCCTAAGTTCAGGTGTAGCAGCCATTAGCAACAACGATTATTGAGATTCCACCAGTAGCTACCCTCATTGATGAGGAGTAGTGCAGATATGCGAGGTTTACGATGATAGACCTACCTCAGTTCTAGGGTGGTAAGACCGAGAATGCACACAAGTTTTTAGTTTCTTGTCAGGAGTTTCTTGAGACTGTGGGATTGGTAGAGACCCATGGTGTGTGATATGTTACACTCCAGCTCCATGGACCAACCAGGGAGTGGTGGAGGAACTATTTGGGATGATTTCTAGTTGGGTCTCCTTTGATAACTTGGGAGTCATTTTCTAGTGCCTTCTATGATTGATTTGTTTTTTGGAGTGTTCGTGAGGAAAACCTTCTGAGATTCGAGAGTTTGAGATAGGGCACTATGATAGTTTTTGAGAATGAGGTTTATTTCTGCCAGCTAGCTTGGTTTTCTACAACTATTATTCCTACGAAAGCTAAGAGAGTTCATCGATTTGTGAGAGGTTTGGCTTATTCTATCAAGTAGTCAACATTTTCGATGTCTAGCTTAGATCTTCTGTTTAGTCAATGATTAGTGCCGCCAAGGAGGGAGAGCTCATGCTGAGAGAGGAGTTTGGGGACCCCAAAAGGGTTTGTATATCTGGATAGTTCTTGGGTGCCTTATTAGGGGACAGGGATATGAGTAGGGATGGTGATTCACTTTAGCATCGAGACTCAGTTCATGCTTTATTTCTGACATTGAAGGGTTGCAAGGGGTCTCGTGGTTGACATAGTGATGGACATAGATCATTTAGTCTTTAGCAGAGGCTTGTGGGTCGGGGAGGTAACAACATTTCCCTTACATCCTCTTGGTCCTTTACTCACCCGAGTTCATGTTATGGTGCAGTTCTCCAAATCATGTGATTAGATTTTACCCTTACCAAACTCATATGGGGCGACACCATTCGTATTTAGTGGCACCGATTAGAGATCAGACTCCTCTAGCTAGAGATACAACCCCTCACACTAAGGGCTATGGTTGGGGAAGACAAGTAGAGGTTGACATACTTTGGGTGGGGGTACAGGTGATGCAGCAGTACATCAGGGTCGGAGAGGTTCTATTCAGGCAACAAACGATAAAGGCAACCATTTCTATGCTTTTCCTAGGAGGCTCGAGGCTGAGGCATCAAATGCTTCTATTACAGGTATTGTACTAATCAGTCATAGTCTTGCATCGGTATTATTGGATCCACATATTATTTACGTATTCCTATACTAAGTTTGATTTATTGTGTGAACGTATGCTTGTGCCTGTGCAAGTATCTACTCTGGTAAGTGATTATTTAGTGGTGAATCGAGTTTACTGAACCTTTCTTGTACTTTGGATGGTTATAATACTTAGTTGATATGATTATTCTTGATATGGATAATGCAATAAAGGGGTTGTCTTGACATATTCGCGGATGAATGTTCTTATGGGGGGAGACTGTGAGACACCATATTTCTCGTCTTCCATAATATACATAGCATGAAAAGTTATATAAAGAATATATGGTTTTGTATAGAACCTAAGGATAATAAGTCTTCAGATAAGTTGTAACATCAAGGACTTAATGTTTTAGGTCAAAGAAACCCTCTAAACACATACTCGAGATAAGAGAAGTGGCCCGAGTGACACCTCGCCCTTTCTGAAAGGTTTAAATTAAGTTTCACTTTTCAGATGAGATTAAGAGTGTATAATTTGAAAATAATAGATTGTTAAGGTGTATTTTAATAGCCCAAAGTTCATATGTTAAGTTTTGGAGTCAAGGAAGTTGCATGAGAAAGGTTGGCCAAAGTTACCGTAAGCTTCTTTAAGAAATCCTTCTTTAATTTGGGTCAATTGTATCAGACCATATCTCCCAAAATATAAAGAATTATAAGGGACATGACCTATCAAATTGGATGTCTACAAGTCTATTTTCCAACGCACAAAACCGCGTATCCATACGACTTCCTAATAAAATGTTATGAGAGTTTTAGCGCGATTGCCCGAGCAGGAAACTGGGTCGAGTCAAGCCCAACTATATGTCGTCTATTTTGATGTTTCAGAGTTGAAAATGAAGCATTTTTATCCTAAAATAGTTTAGGAACAGAAGAGGAAGCTCCCACAAGCACCCTAAGTGATTTAGGTAAGTTCTTTGCATTTTTACCGTTAAAATTCGCTCGCGTGCCTTACGTTTTGCAATTGTTTTGACCTCTTATTAGCTATGTTTGGGGCGGTGTTTGGACTATGAAAAGGTGTTGTTGTTACTGGTTATTGTATGTTTGTAGATGGTTTGTTCAGGTAATCATTTTGGGGCTCTTTTACGACCATTTTGACGAAGTTCTACGAACGTTTCCTCACGTAAAGGCTATATGGCAAATCTGGCCATTAATGCTAATTTATGGGTTGTTTATAGGTGCTTGTAAGCTGCATATATACAGTTTTTGCGAAGCTTAGGATGTGAGAAACAACTCTCGTGAAGCAACTTCAGACATTTGGACGTCCGTTTGAGAGGTATGTTAAGGTTAAGCCTCGTCCCTTCTTTTAGCATGAAATCTGGGAAATTCCTAAAACGTCAAATGCAATATTTACTATTCTGCTTCTAGAAAGACCTTCTGTAAAAGCCATTGGGATCACAGATGAATTATTTTCATGATGGTATTAGGTTGATATTCCATTCATTTGCTCAAACTGGACATTCAATATCTATATATTAATTTATCAATTTTCTTGACTACTTGTCCTTATCTTGAGGTGTTGCACTTGTTGGTGTGTTGTCACTAAAAGTAACGGCACATTACGAGGGGAATGTAGTATTCATGATAAGTCCTTCTTCCTTATTAAGATCATAATTGAAGCACCTAAAAAGTAACACGTGTATTTCCAATAATCTCCAATATAATGCTCCTACTTAAACTACTAATGCATTTGATTCTTTTTAAGTACTTTCTTTTACTAATTGACATGGAGCAAAGTATAAGCATTATTTGAAGCACCTTTATGAATATTTTTGGAGATAAGGCCTCATTCTAAATGTTAAGTTAAGTTGTCTAACTTATGCGAAAGACATGTAAGATCCCACAAATCATGTGCATATGCTATGACAATGATTATGATGTTATGAGGATACGTGTACCAATGAGCCAAGATTGGTTGAATTCATGTTATGACTTACTATGTGCATTCATATCATACATTACACGTTATGCATGGACTTCGAGTTATAATCGGAGTTATGGGGCCTATTTGCCCAACTGACTATATATATGTATATGATACGGATGGCCACAGGTTGGCAAATATGATGACAGGTAGCTCCCGAAAAGGACCACCATTGCTAGCATTTGATTGGGTATGTCATGCATTTGCATCTATATATATGTATTCATGACATGCGATTACTTGAGCATACCATGCATATTTGATCACTAGGTGGCTGAGTGTTGTCTAGGAAGGTTACCTGAGTTTTTGGTTACAAGTGGTATTTTTATTATCCTTTTTACTATAGTTATCTATGATTTTACTTTCTGCTTTACATACCAATCATGCTTATTCATACTGACGTCCCGTTGCCTTGGGACACTGCATTCTATTTTGTACGTGCAGGTTCAGGTAGCGACTCTGATCAACCCCTCCACTAGGAGCCCAGTTCATCTATGAGTTGGTAAACTCCAACTCTTCCTGCAGCTTCCACAGGGTGCTTATTTTTATTGTACAGTTGAGTATAGTCAGGGCCCTGTCCTGGCAGTGTTAGTGACTCTCAAAGAGGCTATTGTAGACATGTTATTTTGGGTTGGTTTTCTTGTACCTTTTAGTCTCTAGTCATAGGATTGGTATGTATGTATAGTGTGTGACTGTACTTCTGTTGTTGTAGCCTTGTTGGCTAGCCAATACTTTATCATTTTGGCTTACCTATCCTGATGTACATGATTTATTGTTGACCAGGCCATGACTCAACTGGTCCAGACTTAGTTTTTCAGATGTTATGCTGCTCAATCTTTTGGACCCTAGACTAGTCAGCTAGCCTATTCAGTGGCTTACTCGGCCAATGACGGTATCGAGTACCAGTCATACCTCCCCTTCTTTTGGGGCATGATTATAATACTTGGTTGATATGATGATTCTTGATATGGATTGAACTATGGTGTGATGTTCCTCCCTTGTGAAATGCGAATATGGATTGTGGATCTTGTCGTGCTTATTCGTAGAAAGTATTGGAGTTGTTAATGTTGGTTTCACTCATGGTTTTTCATTACTTTGGGTTTTTATGTAATTATTGAGAACCTGCTTCAACTACAGTTCTTGCTTTTGGGTGGTTTTAATAGAGGTTCTATAAGCTTGGGTGTATCATTTTTTGGTTTTCCTTCATGATAGTCACCTTCCTTTGGGCCAGTTTAATTGGTTTCCCTCTTACGATCATGCCTTGTCTGAATGTTAGATTTGTGCAGTTTTAGTTTGGGGAGGGATATGTTAATAGAGTGGAACATGAATTTGATTTATGATGGTTTATATATAGTTATGGGTTACAATTGGTTTAGGATCTATCTTGGACTCCATGGGAATTGAATATGAGTTACTTAGTGGTCTCATGGGCGGAAGTTTATCCTGATATGTATATTATGGTATGAGGGGGTGGGTTCAAGTTTGACTCATTGGCTAGTTTCTAACTTGGTAATTACTCTTGTAGGGATGAATTTCATATTGGTTCGTAAGTCTTATTCTTGATAGTACATCATTATTGTATAACTCTCAGAAATGAGATTACTTGAAAATAATTAATGACTTCGAGAATTGTATTTCAGACTCTTGGTTATCTCTAGTGATGCTATTCCCTTTGCTTTATGTTCGAAGACGAACATAGTTTTTAGTGATAAATGATGTGAGTTTAAACTTTTGACTATTATCGTAATTTATAAGTTGAACTGCTAATATAGATTGGGATGTGGATGTTGGTTCGCTCACCAAGGAGGGTAAGTATGGGTGCCACTTATAGCTCATGTTGGGTCATGACAATTATTAAATTCGAATCTCTATCATCGAAAGTATGATTTCATACGTTAATTCAGTTCTTGATTATTGTTTATGTTTACCTCTCACATAAACCCTAATTTAGTTGAGATGAACGATTTATATTACCGTAGATTGTGCACTATTTTTAGTAAAGTAAAAGTATTTCGAAGCTAGTAGTAAAAGAAGAGTTTCGGGGAAACTTGAGTATTTCTAAGTGCATTACGTGACTTTTGAAAAAGCTTGGTTATTTCTAAAAGAAAACATAGTATGTAAATTTTTGAAGAGACATTCTATTAATTAAAGTATTTTGCACTTACTTATTCCATGCATTGCCTTGAGGTTAGACGATGATTATTTTAGCAATAACTTGAACAAGAATTTGAGCATGAGTTGAGCAAGAAGTCCTTCAATTATATTTTGAGCATGTGAACGAATACCTTTAAATATTTATATGCAATGAGTTGAGAAGTAAACTTATGTTTTATGCATTCACTGAGTTGAGAACATATCTTTGTGAAGAAAGTCACAAGTTGAGAAAAGCTAAAGTTGGACTAAGTCACAAAAGATTAAAGAAGTATTTTTAGTAACTACACTCTTAATTATGAGCATATAATAATATTTTTGGAGTAGTATTGAGCATCGATATGTCTAAGAGTAATAATAACTCGAACTTATAAACTGCGTAGCTAGCGTAGGATAGAATTGTACTAAGTGTACAACTCCTCATATACACGGAGGAGGAGGACATAAATGTTAGCCTCCAAGAAAGATGAAGAATGATGTTGATCATTCTTATATACAAAAGTTTTGGAGTCCATAAACAATGCAAGACATCTTCCATACAAAGGAGAAGATCGAAATAATTTGATCCAAATACTTTAGCTAAGTCCCAAAAGATTAAAGAAATATTTTTAGTAATTACACTCTTAAGTTATGAGCATATAATAATATTTTGAGAGTAGTATTGAGCATCGATATGGATAAGAGTAATAATAACTCGAACTTATAAACTACGTAGCCAACGTAGATTGTACTAAGTGTACAACTCCTCATATACACGGAGGAGGAGGACATAAACCTTAGCCTCCAAAGCAAGATGAAGAATGATGTTGATCATTCTTATATACAAAAGTTTTGGAGTCCATAAACAATGCAAGACATCTTCCATACAAAGGAGAAGATCGAAATAATTTGATCCAAATACTTTAGCTAAGTCCCAAAAGATTAAAGAAATATTTTTAGTAATTACACTCTTAAGTTATGAGCATATAATAATATTTTGAGAGTAGTATTGAGCATCGATATGGGTAAGAGTAATAATAACTCGAACTTATAAACTACGTAGCCAGCGTAGATTGTACTAAGTGTAACACTCCTCATATACACGGAGGAGGAGGACATAAACCTTAGCCTCCGAAGAAAGATGAAGAATGATGTTGATCATTCTTATATACAAAAGTTTTGGAGTCCATAAACAATGCAAGACATCCTCCATACAAAGGATAAGATCGAAATAATTTGATCCAAATTTAAACTAAACGTGTCCTGTAAATTGTTAGTTGAAATGTTTGATAGAAATAGTTAATAAGCGACTAAGAAATAATTATCAAAATATTAATTAAAAACAATTAATTAATTTTTAAGGTGTTAATTAGCGATATCAAAAGTATTTAGATTGTTCTTGATAGGGTCTGGGAGAGACTTAATGTTTTCAAAAGTCTTTTGTTGTTTGGTCAATTCTCCCATAATAGCTAATTGATCAACAACTTTGTTACCTTCTCTGAATGTATGAATAAACAACAACGTATCCAGTGGAATCACACAGGTGGGGTCTGGGGAGGGTAAAATGTACGTAGACCTTACTACTACCTCATAGAAATAGAGAGATTGTTTTTGAAAGGCCCTCAAATTTAGTTGGAAAAATCAATTGACTATTCATCTGATGTTGAGATTATAACAATGTCATCATTCTGAGGGGCTTGATTGATGTTGTGAACTAATTCTTGGGTGAGCATGACATAATCTATAATACATATCTCCCTTTTATAAAATTAGATTGATTAGGGGATATGAGCTTCTACATTAAAGGAATAAGTCTTTGGTTCATCAATTTTGAAATAACTTTGTTAGGAAAAAATGAAGATAATATATGATCCTACCTATAGAGAGAATGTTTGTGTGTGTGTTGTAGGTTATAATATTTGTTAGTACTTATGGTTTGAGTTAGTGGTGTAGGGCTCATGTATTAGAGTGCTAGAGATCAGCTGAAAGTTACTTGACTGTAAGGAGAGGATAGGGTTTCTTTTCATAGTAATAGTGGATCGGTCTGAAGAGATCTATGTCGACCATTGAAATCAAACAAAGGTCAGAGGAGGTGTTAGAAGTTGGTTCCAAATATAATTTAAAAAAGGAAAAAAAAATCCTATGCTATAAATATACCTTATAATCGTATGTATACACACACTTCTTAATTTAAAGATTTTTTGTGGATTGTCTACTTTAGAAATCATAATAGGACAAGTATGAGAGAAAGATCTGGGAAAAGAAGAGAGTCGGTCATTAAAATTAGAGTAAATTTCACAAATGACAAATATATTAAGTTTAATAATGTTTCATAGGCAGTAATTTTTCTAATTACGCTCATAGCTATAGTAAAGTTTGCTATTTTTTGTTTGTATATTAGGCGCTTTATTCAAAAAAATTATACAAATAATTTTTTTAACAGTAAGACTTAAAATGTGGTCATTAAGTTATTTAAATGGTAATAAATCCCTTGATTTAAAAAATTTGTATATTAATCAAAATACAAGTATTTATGATTGTTATTGTGGAGTTTAGATCTATTATGTAATGTCCAAACATATATATGAGTTATGTGTGATTTATATTTGTATAAATTTATTTGTGAAGTTATATATTTATATGATGATTGTATATATGTATAGTTTAATTGTACATGTATATAATTAATATACACACACACACATATATATGTATTTATGTATGTATGTATGTATATATATGTGTGTGTGTGTCTATATATATATATGTATGTATGTATGTATGTATGTGTGTATTGTATAAAATGTGAAATTTTGTATATAAATATTGTAAAAATATACATAATACTAGGACAAGATTATACAGATGCATTTAATATACACATAACTATATACAAATATAGTATATATATACAGATTGCTATAAACAAAATAGAGATTATTAAAAAAAAAGTAAAATTTATACGCATTTTGACGGTTACCTGAAAAAGAATTGCACGATTATGGTGGGAAAGCACAATTAGAAGGGAGAAGGAGAGGATTCAAAATTCAAAGTTGGTATGATTGAAATAATAAAGGAACAAAATCATTGAATGGAGAGAGCAGAGATAAAAAGAAATTTGTAGGACTCTTTAAAAAGTCAAATATTTGTAAAAATATTTCTTTTTCGATTCTTATACAAATTGAGATAATAGATCCCGCAATTAATGGTGTGTTTTATACAGTTTACATGTCTCAATTCTCTAAAACTCTTTCCTCTTCTCCTCTCACATGGTGTTCTAAAGATCTTAACAAACAGTTTATCATAAATGCATTCATAAAGTTTGCAACAAACAATACAAAAATCGTGACAATGTGTCACGACTAAGAAAGAAGAGCAGGCTAAACACATCGTGTGTAAAAAAATGACAGAACTGTTTAACGATGCAATGGCTCAGGTGAAATCATTGCATCAACTAGGCTCAGGGCAGAGGGAGTGCAGATATGAATGAATGCGGAAGTTGGGAAGAGCTTGTCAAATCTGCAAGAAATTCAAGCTACCCCTGAACAATACAATCTTCAACAGCTTTTAACAAGCTCTTCAAAAACAGAAAACAACAGTAGCAATCCGCTAGAAAGAGTTCAAAATATCGAAGTGGTAAAACTACTAAACTACTAAGAACCGACCTGCTTATCAGGTCCAAAAGCAAAAATAGGCTGTGCAGCAGGCATATCTGTTGTTCAACATGTATTACTAAAATACTTCGAATAAAAAAAATTTGTTGAACAAAACTTTTGCAGTAAACAAAACTTTTGCGGTACAAAACTTTTGTAGGGGAAAACATTTTTGTAAAACAAAATTTTTGTAGAACAAAACTTTGTGAAAACAATAATTACAAAGATTCTAACAAAGTTTCAAAATCAAAAACTAAAACTAGTAATGAAAACAAAATCTGTAAATAAAATCAAAAAATAAAATTGACAAGATTAAAATTGAACCCGCTGAATACACAATGTATCCTTAAGAAAATTATTCCCCTAAAGTACCCGAGGTTAATGGAATATATCCTCCCAGGATAGAACGATTTTACTCACCGGTGTATCGGTACCTAAAATCACGGTGTCAGCGAACCACTCAACAGCAGTAAAGCACACTAGAATTTATTTGTGTAGAAGAAGAAGAAATCAGAAAAACTCATTTTGAAATGATAGAAAAAAAATTCTATATATAGAGAACAAAAGGTGTTTATTGTGCCTTATTGGAAAGGTCACAACCACTTGGAAAGGTCACAACCACTTGGAAAGGTCACAACCACTTGGAAAGGTCATAACTTTTTCAGAAAAGTTATAACTTTTCATTTGTCATTCACACCTTTTAAACTCAACAATCCCCCACATGAATGAGAATGACTCTAAGGAAAAAAATGAACAAGTGTGTACTTTACAAGTAAGGATTAGTTGCATCTGGATAAGTAGGTTTTCCTTTGAACTTTTCGTAGTGAACATATGTCAGATATACTCGATCAATCGGTAGATTTGATATCTTTGAACCGTCGAGCTCTGGTGTATACCTAGACAACATAAGTCACACAATTAACCCTTTAACTATTTTTTTATTCTTATTGTTTTGTTCGTTTCAGCCATGAACACTTCCTGGTTCATAAGTGCTTAGAGAACTGGCCTTACTGGATTCTCCTTGAAGCGACTTACACTTCACACTTACATAGGTGATTTCTAAATGTGTTATCCCATAGAAACGCTATTTGATATACCTTGTATCAAACTTAGAAACCATTAGAAGGTTATAATACCTTATCCTTGTTACTGAACAATGTCTCATCATGAGAATAGACCTTATAAAATTTTTGACAATGTTGAACCATCATCATTGACTTTGTTTGATCTCCTTGAATCTAGATCTTGGTATCTCCAGTCTTCTAGGTAGAGTTACCACCGCGATGATCTATCCTCGGCCATAGTCCTATTCTCTTTGATGATCTCTCGATTCCCTCTCTAGTTAGGCCTTTTGTAAGTGGATCCGACACATTATCCTTTGACTTTAAATAGTCAATTGTAATAATTCCACTAGAGAGTAGTTATCTAATAGTATTGTGTCTTCGGTGTATGTGATGAGACTTACCGTTATACATACCACTCCCAGCTCTTCCTATTGCCGCTTGACTATCACAATGTATGCATATAGGAGTCGTTGATTTGGGCCAAAATGGAATGTCTGCTAAGCAATTTGAAGTCATTCAGCTTCTTCACCAGCTTAATCTAAGGCTATGAACTCAGCCTTCATTGTAGATCGCGCTATACATGTTTGTTTGGATGATTTCTATGATATTGCTCCTCCACCAATAGTAAAGACATATCCACTTGTGGACGTAGTTTCAGTTGACCCAGTAGTCCAGTTTGCACTATCTCCTTCAACAACTGTTGAATATTTGTTATAATCCAAACCAAAGTTTTGAGTGTGTTCTAAATGCTCCAAAACTCGTTTCATTGTCATCCAATGATTTTGATTGAGATTACTCATGTACCAACTCAATTTACTTAGAGCACAAGCTATGTTTGGTCGCGTACATTTCATGATATACATCAAACTTCTCAACACTTTGGCATAATCCAATTGAGACTGACTTTCACCCTAATTCTTAGTCAGATCAATTGGGGGTTTTGCACTTTTGTAGTTTAACTACTTGAATTTTTCTAGTACCAGTCTAATATAATGAGATTGAGACAATGCAAGGCCTTGAGGAGTTTTGTGAATCTTAATTCCTAATATCAAGTCAGCAACTCCTAGGTCTTTCATATCAAACTTACTAACAAGCATACGCTTAGTAACATTTATGTTAGCAATATCGTTACTCATTATCAACCTATCATCCACATATAAGCAAACAATGACAACTTTATTTGGAGTTTTTTTAATGTAATACATTTGTCACACTCATTAATTTTGAAATCATTTGACAATATTGTCTGATCAAATTTTACATGTCATTGTTTGGGTGTTTATTTTAGTCCATACAATGACTTAACAAGTTGTCACACCTTCTTTTCATTTCCAGGAACTATGAACTCTTCTGGTTGTTCCATATAGATTTCTTCCTCTAAATCTCCATTTAAGAAGACTGTTTTGACATCTATTTGATGAAGTTTCAGACCATACACCGCAAAATGCTATTAACGTTCAAATTGACGTAATTCTGGCCACCGGTGAGTATGTATCAAAGTAGTCTAAACCTTCACGTTGTCTAAAATCCTTTAACAATGAGCCTCAATTTATATTTATCAATAGTGCCATCAACTTTCATTTTTCTTTTAAAAATCCATTTGGACCCTAAGGGTTTATTTCCAGGAGGAGGATCAACCAATTCTCATGTATGATTATTCATTATGGATTCAATCTCACTATTGACTACCTCTTTCCAATATTGTGCTTCTGAAGAAGTCATAACTTTTTTGAAGGCTCGAGGCTCATTTTCTAACAAAAATATTACAAAATCTGATCCAAAGGAAGTAGAGGTACTTTGACGTTTGCTACGCTTGGATTTTCCTCATTATGATCACTCTCCTTTATTTCTTCTCGAGGTCATTTAGTTCCTTCATTAGATGATTCATATTCTTTCTTATACGGGTATATTGTTTCAAAGAATTCAACATTATCTGATTCAATTATTGTATTAATATGAATATTAGGATTTTCTGATCTAAGCACCAGAAATAGATATGCTTTACTATTTAGAGCATATCCTATGAACACATAATCAGTCATCTTTTATCCTATCCTCTTAGGTTTAGAATATAGACCTTAGACAAACACCCCTACACTTTCAAGTATTCAAGGTTAGGCTTTCTCCCTTTTCATTTTTCATATGGAATAAATTATGTTTTACTATGGGGAACTTGATTGAGTATACGATATATTAGCCATTAGGATAGCTTCTCCCCAAAAGTTCTAGGGTAAACCAAACTAATTAATATGGCATTCATTATATTCTTAAGATTGTTGTTTGATGAATGATGCCATATTTTAAACATATTTCCTCAAAAGAAGATTCACATTCATCACCCCTATCACTCCTTATCATTTTGATCTTTTTGTTCAGTTATATTTCAACTTCACTTTTGAATTGTTTGAATACTACAATTGTCTCACCTTTACTACTAAGTAAATAAACATAGTAGTATCTAGTACAATCATTAATAAAAGTCATAAAATATTTTTTCCACCACGAGTTAGTGATGACTTAATATCACAAATGTCAGTGTGAATCACTTCTAAGGGACTGAAATTCCTTTTAACAAATTTATAAGGATGCTTAGCATACTTAGATTCAACACAAATTTGACATTTTAATTTATTTCATGAAAGTTAGGCAAAACTTATAAGTTGCTCAGTTTTCACAAGTTTTTGTAATTGACATGTCTCAAATGTTCATGTCATAACCAGTTTGACTCAAGCAAGTAAGAACAACATATAACAAAAATTGAGTTTTAAAAGACCCTCCATGAGGTAACCTTTTTTCTACAAATATTTTGTTCTTACTTATGACAATTTTATCAAATACAAACATTGTTTGAAGTCAATACCTTGTTGAATGTCCTTTTAAGGAGGATCTTTCAATAACCTTCAATCATGAATGTAGTCTCATTTAGTTCGATAAAAGCATATAAACTAAATGTTTTTTAACACAAATATGATAGACGATTTTTTACCAATATTTATGTCTATACAAATAGTTATATTTTAATAGACATATCTTTTCATAAAAAATCATAATATTTTAAGTGACACTCTTCCATAAGAGAACACAACTCTTTTAAACAAATATACATATATGTAATT